>MSJE01000017.1:0-141109 GCA_001931935.1 Aspergillus aff. floccosus IMV 01167
CCGCATCTTTGCTCCTCCACACCTCATCCGAGTAATACGTGGCCCACAGATGTTCCCAACAGAGTTCCATGCTAGCGGAAAGAAAATGTGAAAACAGTCGTGTCTCTGCTGCTTCCATCTCTGCCTCTTCCACCAAGCCGCGGTATTCCTCCACCTGCTTCCGGAACGCTGCATCCATTCTGGCGAATGCTGCCATGATCATCCGAGCCCAAAAAACAGCGCACGTATACTGGCCCCTGCCGTGAAGAAAGGCCATCTCTTCCCATACAACCTGAGAAATGAGTCTTCCACCGGTGCCGGTAGGATCCGTCATGATCAGTCGGTTGAATAAGCGCCTTAAAAGCACTGCATGACTATCCGTTGAACCATCATAGTGGTCGGGTTTCTCACGCATGACAGTTGTTGACTTGACGGCCCATCTTACCCTCAAATACAACTCCTCAGAACCTGGGCGACCATCCAGAGCAGACGGCGTATTATCGTCGTGGATTGCATACTTTTCGTCCAGGCGCACCCCAATAGCTTTGTCCATCTGGGCCTGAGAGGGCGGCGGGAAATAGTTGGGAAGGGGTTTCTTACGGGGAAGAACCGTTCTTATCCTGGCTTCCACAGAATTCCACTGTTCAGGTGTGTAATATTCTGCCCAGAGGTCCTCCGCACCGATTAGCTCTGGAAAGAGGGTTCCAAATGTTTCAAAGCTGAGCTTTGTTACATCCACTGATTGAGTAGGCGGGATGGATTCCACCGCAGCGTGGGTCATTTGAATCCAAAAGTGCGCTTGTGTCAAGGAGTAAGGGTCGGTGTTTCCGGTGGACTGCGATTTGGAACGCAATTGGATCAGATATGACTGGATGATGGGCAGGGTGTCGTTGATGATCGCGGCGCGCCGTTGGTCGGTGGACTTGACAGCTTTCACGACACCGTATGCAAACCGTTGGTAAATTTGGGCGTTACTCTGACGGCCCTGGATCTTCTTCGGCTTGACGGACTGGGCGGAAGAGTGATACCGGGGCAGTGGTTTCAGATCGGGTAATACCCAGGCTTCTCTGGCCTCGGGGCCGAAGAGTACGTTTTTCGTCCAGTATTGATCCCATGTCTGGCCGTCCATAAGTTCGGGGCACTGCCGCAAAAATTCCGTAAAGCTGTCATAGGATGGCAGGACTCCAGTCTTTTGCCGGGCTAGAAGCATCTGAAGGTGGATTCGATGCATCCAAAATATGGTGAGAGTCCTAAACACCGTTAGCATTAACTGAATCTCGTTTTCACTGGGATATTCACCGGTGGAATGTGTTGCGGAATTTGCCTGGACTGGCACGCAACATGGCATCCAGACGCTGTAGGAAAAGTTCCGCTGCAGCGAAAACAACGTCTTCTTCCATGATGGATTCCATCAAGCAAAGAAACCCTGCGCGTAGATGACACATATGATCCCACGTCGATAGTGTGCCAGCGATCATTTGTCCTAGAAACTGATCGGGGGGGAGCTGATGGACCGATTCTTTGGATCGCTCCTCGATCCTCTGCAAGAGCTCTTGCCTCGACGGTTTGGGGATATCCGCCTCCGGCAGCACACTCTTCATGGCTGGTTTGTCTCGCAAATGGGGAGTCGTTGTCTTTGCAACGTGGATCAGGCGTTTCAGTAGAATATCGACCTGCTCACCAGTCGCTGCGTTGAATCTGTCAAGGTCATCGTAAACTTCGTATGTCGGCCCGTACCGTCTTGACCCTCTGCACGAGCGGATTTTATCATTGACCATCTTTTTCAATTCCGGAGTATGAGCCTGGTCATTTTGGTCTTTGTGGTTGAATACGACTGCAAAATGCTTTGCCTCCTCGATGTTTCTTACAACATCATCGAGCTCATACTTGACATAATCGCAAGGATCTGATGAGTCGACAATAAACAAGCAGATCACATCCGGTTTGACTAGATGCTGAAACAGCCATAGAGGAACCGAAGAGCACCCGCCTGCCAATTCCCAGATCTCAAAATCAAACTGTTCGGACGGCAGTGGAAGTCTTTCGGCTACTGGGAGTCAGCGGAACATGGTCTTCATCTGAAGTGGATGCGGAGAAATTATTTACTATTGAATCCAAATGTTGGGATCGTGGTGACCTGCCTACCCTCAACCAGTCGATATAGCAGTGTGCTCTTTCCAGCTGCACCGGGCCCAAATAGACAAATTCGGACATAAGGAGACTCCTTTCTCCATAATCGGCTCATATAGGCCCCAGCCGAGGACATCAACCCCGCCATGGTGGATAACAATTTCGATCAACGGGGATCTTGTTCAGACTATATGATGCGATGTGGGATCAGTGGCCGGGCTGCCTGGAAATTTAAATCGTGGCGAGAAAATCCGGCTGCCTGATATATATCTTTGTTTCTGTCACGCAATCTGTCCTCTTGAGGTTGAATTGTGTTCGGTATACGCGATTTTTCGCAGGTAAGGTTTTTGGGGAACGATCCGCTTGAGGACACGAGTCCTAAACTGATAGCCTCCAGTACGAACTGGAGCCTAATGACAGGCAGATCTGATCTTAATGATCGGAGCGACGGCAGTCAATATATTCATAAGACATTATTCGTAGCGTCAGGACTTTCTGCGCATGACCACCAGCATCTCGTACGGTGCTAGTCCAACATCCTCCGAGAAACTCATCTTTGAGAAGGGCGACTCGCGAAAGCACGGCTCGTAATCGGCCCAGTCCACCCGAGGGCCCAGCCACACAATGATCCCTACTATTTGGTCACCGTACGTGTCGAGGTACTTGTTGACGAGCTTTGGTTCGCGAGGATAGACAAACATCCACGCTTGGGCTTGAGAAACGCGTGAGTGGAGCCCCCATGTCCCGCCAACAACGTGGATGTCCTCTTCAGGTAGATAGCGGTTGACTGAAGAGTTCACTTCCACGCCCTCCACGCGCACGTTAGGATGACAGTGCGTGATGAGCGCTTCCAACAGGCCGGATCCACTGCCTATAGAGATGGTGAATCCAGGTTTCTGCGGGAGAATGGAGGTTAGGTTTGAGATTAATGTGCTTGATATTGCTACACAGCAATTCGAAAACATCTGAGGAGATGTCGACAGGCGATCCAAAATGGTGGAAATATCCATTGCGGTTGTATGTAATTACTATCGCAGAGGAATGTTGACATTGTTTATGGAATGAGCTTTATATCGCGACGGATGCAAAATTCCAAGGATTCGGCCTCGGATTTACCACTTTCCGTCCAACCACAGGCCAGACCGATGGACATGCATTCACCACACAGAGCTCATATAAGTATGCTTCTATGATGCTGAGCAATGTAATGCGAAAGGCGACATCTTTGGAAGGGGAAAACAAAAGGAAGAGGAAGAAAACACGTTGATGTATAAGTCGTGATGTGATATATATTACCCTGAGTATCCAGCCAGCAACGTTTTCTTTACAAACGAGTCTGACATGTCTCTATTCATTCCCGGCTGGATGGGGTAAATGTTGATTTCGTGTAAGCCAGTCTAAACCCTATTCTTTCAGCATTTCGACTACTACTAGAGCCAGGTCGAGCTTCCAGCGTTGCCAAAACACAGCCGCGTTCTTTTGCATCCTGCAACCGAACACGCATCAGCGCTGCATGCACTCCTCTTCCACGCCAGCTTGGTATGGTGCTGTCAATATAAAGATGTGCAATAGGTCCGATGTCTGTCTTGATTATGGCCATTCCACCCGACCCTATGATCGCTCCATTCTGAGTGGCTAGATAGATGGTTGTGTCCTGCCGGTCTGCTGCACTTTCCGCGAGAACACGCAGAAGAGCCAATGGCCGACCCCCATCTTGGAATCCCTGCACAGAAGACCAAATGAAGTCTTCCATCTCATCGTCTTGCGCTTTGCGGATCTGCATGTCGGGCGTAATGCCACCAGCCGAGCAATCAGAAGCGTGTAACGGGTATGCATACACGTTGAGAAAGCCATTGACAATCCAGCAACTGGATATAAGGACCTGAAGAGCCGTAGGGTGTGCAAGTGGGCATAAGTCGATTTCTGGTGTCACTCTTCTTGCTCTTGACTCGCGTTGAATGATACTCAGATCGAGCTTTGTCACTGGGCCATTCATCCCAAAACCCGCGGTGTGATTCAGCTTGCGAGTATATTCAGGCTTTGTGATAGCCACGACTTCTCCGCCCGCCGATGATAATGAAATGAACTCCTCATGGGGATATAGACGTCGACAAGCTTCAATCTGGCGGAACAGGTGGAGAGCGGCCACTCTTTCCATACGCTGTACAAGTGGCTGCGTGGTTATAAGCATATTGCCAGACGACATTTTTCTGTTGCAAAGCTGATACCACAATTTGAAGCAAATGAAGCACAGAGGACTATGCCTAGGTGAAGCAAACAAATGCAGACATTCCTGTGGCTTTCACCAAGCATGATGACTCACCCGGGATTTGTTTTTGATCTTTTCCCCCACTCGGAATGAGCTCGGCTCTTTATCTCCACACCATCTCATTCCATCCAGACACACCTTAGAACATCTACACTACTCTTCCAAATGCAGCTTTTTCTTATTAGACATGCAGAGACCGTTGACAATGTCGCTCGCATCTTGTACATCCCCTGTTCTTTGATACTGCTGACGGCGAGATCTAACCGAGGAATAGAGCTGGAACCACTGATTCGCCCCTCACCACCCATGGCGCTTCCCAGATTGACCGACTAGGCCAACATTTCAAGTCAGAAGGAGTACGCTTCACGCACATTTTCGCGTCTGATCTTTCAAGAGCGACCCTGACCGCGGAGGGGATTCGTCGCCATCAACCAGACCCCACTGCACTCGCTGCAGTCGCGAGCGCGCTGATCAGAGAGCGAGACTTCGGGTCTTTCGAGGGCCAGAAATGGTCTACTTCTTATCAGTCCCAGGCTGTGCAGGTCATCCCTGAAACAGATCAGTCAATCATGCTACGATCAAATACTTTCATCAATGATCACCTTCTCCCGTTAGTCCTTGATGAAAACAGGAATAACCATGTCGTTGCTGTTGTTTCCCACGGGATCACGTTACAATTTCTGTGGAAATGCATCAGAGCCCTCTTCCATCAAGATCTGATCAGTTTTGTGCCGGGAGCCAGTTCCCATGAGTCCGACACCCGATTCATTAGCCCAACATGGGCAAATACCGGGTTTCTAGAGTTGTGTATACAACACCCAGCGACTTGCTTGCCACCACCTGTCGTTCCACGCGACGCGACGCATGGAGGAGTACCTCCACCCTCTAATCCCGTCCCCGAAGATACATCACGTCCGCTTTCTGGATGGTTGCTTGAAATAAGAGCTATCAATAGCAGAGCTCACTTGGCTCAATTACGACGCGTACAAGGGGGCATAGGAAGTGGCACCTATGACAAAAGACAACGAAGAATTGATAATTTTTTCAAGTGATACACCTAACCCTCCGCATTTTCTCATTCCAACCTGAGTGGGTTGCATCGCACTATCGCTCATCGCAATAATCACTCCGGAATGAACCAAGCGTCATAACATCAACCCTTGTTCTCTGCATCCATCTGTCTACCATAGTCCAGCCTCTCCCACCTCATCAGCACCCCACACACGAGACAAGCTGCGCCACCCGCTACGACCAAATACCACTCGCGTGCAATCACCCCGGCGACTGCCTCAACTCCGCGCGAGACAATCTCCGGATCACTTGACTGCCATACCATAGACGAAACGCCCGCTAGCGCCTCGCGCAGGTCCTTTTGAGAATATCCATCATCTCCGACAGCGTCCACCAGCATGTCATAGCCAACGTTCTGGAATATTGGCCCGGCTGCAGCCAAGGCAATGGCAATGCCGCCCATCTGCGCCATGTTGAATAGAGCGGCGCTGTCTACTCGATGCCATGGCTCTTGATTGATGACATTCGAGATTCCGACCCCATGCTGGAACGAGCATCCAAGGCCGACGCCGATAAGAGCCTCCAACCCCAACACTTGAGCGTCAGACACACCTGGACTCAGCGTTGCCACCATGACACTAGCCCCCGCGAGTGTCGTACTGCCCGCCACAATGTATATTATGTTGTACCGACCAAAAACGGGGAGCAGTCCGCCGACCGACATCACCACTGCAATGAATACCAGGATGAAAGGCAGGAGATGGACTGTTTGCTCCAGGGCACTGTATCCGCGCGTAAAGGCAAAGAACAACGGCAGATAATACAGTGTCACGGCATAGGACGCACCTGCGCATCCCGATGCAATCCACAAAGGCAGAAGGTCGACGCGGGTGAGTAGATGAACAGGGATAGCCCGTTGACTGGGACTTGTGCCAATACACCAATATTGTTGGACGCCCCATGCCACAAGAACGACCCCAAACACTACCCAGCATGCGATGGACGCTGCCGACCCCCACGCCCAAATCGGCCCCGAGAATTCCAGCGCAAGCGCCAGCAGAATTGGAGCGGCTAGATTGAGCACAATCCCAATCGGGTCCACCGCTGCGATGCGCGCCGCCACCGAGATGTCAGGCCCTAAGTATTTGCGAGGGAAGCAGATCAATACGACAAGCAGACCAAGGCCAGCCCAGGGGAGATTCAGGTACAGCGCCCAACGCCAAGTTGCATGTTCGTTGGCAGCGAAAGCGGATCCTATGGGCCCTCCTATGACAATGCCTACTGCCCAGAGCGCACCCAAGACACCGAGGAGTCGAGGGGTTTCCGTGGGAGTGGCGAAGACGGCGACGAAGGTCAGATTGCTGTCCTGCGTTAACGGATAATCGAGACATGAATATCGGACTAGACGTTCAAAGAACCTTTGGTAAACGACTGCTCCACCAACACCCATGATAATGCGTCCAACAATAACAGAAGCCATGTTCTGTGCTGCTCCTGCAACCGCAGCACCCGCCATGAAAACGATTATGCTGGCGAGATAGACCCATCGCATTTCGAAACAATAGAGAATCTTCCGAGAGAAAGAGAGCGCCGCAAAATTGGCAAGACTGAAGGAAAGACTTATCCATGGCAAGAGGGTGATGTTCCCAAAGGCCTCATAGAGACGCGGCTGTATATTAGCAACATTGCTTACATCGTACCCTGAGCAGTTTCCTTAGTATTGTGATGCTTTAGGGTTTAGTGGTCAACACACCATTGATGATAGTTGTTAGGAAAATCGCTGCAAGGCTGCCTTTCCATTTCCACTCTGGGATGTCCCCTCGAGGGCTGATTGCTGAGGATGTTCTTTCATCCTTGCTCGAGCACATTTCTCCTCGATAGCCCTTGACTGAATGTTCCGTGGTTCCTGAGAAGGTGATAGTACATTCACGACTGGTCGGGCACAAAACAGTGAGTAGTCACTGGCTCTGGGGGTCGAGTGTCTATTTAGCTTGGGTACAAGGATCGAGTATCCTCGAGCATGCTTCGCCTCGTCCACTGCGACACGAAGGCAGTACAGAGCTGACTTGGGGGCCCGTCCACAATCATCTCATATTGTGATAACAACAGGCTGTATTAAAATGCGGTCAGTGTTGGCGTCTGGTATGCCCTCATAGGCTAAGTGACGCTCTGGCCACTGCTGTCCAAACATTTTAATTGCGTGCAGATATGTGGGGGTGTCTTTAGAATTGTTCAAGTCGGCCAGCGAGTCATTTAGGTCTTATCTTTTGATGCGCTTTTGGATGGTATGACATTTCTGACGATCAGGTCAGACAGGTTCGCTGACAATACAGCCGATAGCAAGGCCGAAGGCTCCTGAATCCTAGTAGTAGTAGATACGTAGTCACTCTATACTTCCAATCGTGTAGTAAGGTTGCAGAACATACTTCTGGGGGCCGTGGAACGGGGTGTCGGTGTAAGATTGGAAGGGGGCGTCAGGCGTTCCATAACGGCCTGCAGGACCCCACGATATTGTCTTTGATTTTGCCTAATATAGAACAAACCGGTGAAGTAGATGTTATATTTTCTGTACTCTGTATTGGGCGGAATCACAGTTTTGCCCAGCATTCCCAAAGCGGAAGCGCATCTATACACAGCTCCGCCCCATCAGACCCCTGGTCCAGCATGCATGGCACTCGAACAATGGCACAATGACATGTGAATTTACTTAGATGATCATTCTAAAAACGGTCCGCCACCGACACAGACAGAGCACTGAATATAATGCAACCTCTTAAAATAGCACGTCAGTGACCAAAGCAAGTCATATATCTTGAGGGAGCTTGCCCAAAGCCAAAGCGCTTCATTATTTTTTGGGAGCCATACTTTTCATAACTGCATACTTCCATTACCTATTCGGATTGTATCGAGCTTTTGAGAGGCCCATGATGCATACTTGGTTCATTCCGGCACTTGTCCTTGCGGGTATTGGAGTGCGGCTGGTGATCTACTTTGTGCTGTCGTGGCAAAAGGCTCTCAAAGCCCGCAGGCTAGGTTGCGAAGAGGCACCATTATACCCTAGCAAGGACCCTTTTGGTGTCTCCAACCTCCTAGATACCCTGCGTGCCGATCGAGCAAAGCTTCTTCCTAAATTAGCTGAAAGACGTATCAGTCTACTGTCGCAGCCATGGTAGATACATCTCCACCTTCCGAATCCGACAGCCAGGGAAAGAAAGCATTTTCACCGCGGATCCCAAAAACATACAAGTCATGTTGGCCACCCAATTTAATGACTTTGGGCTGGGGGATGTGCGGCGGAACGTTGGGGACCCGCTTGTTGGTCGTGGCATTGTCGGTATTTCCCATCCATCGCATGCTGACTTCGTCGTTAACAATACCTAGTTTACCACGGATGGCGAGGCATGGTCGCACTCGAGATCATTGCTCCGACCTCAGTTCACACGGACCCAAGTGAGTAACCTCGATATGGAAGAGCGTCATGTTCAAAATGCGATGCGTGCACTGCCAGTGTTGTCGAACGGTTGGACACGCGAAGTGGATATCCAAACAATTTTCTTTCGGCTTACCCTGGACTCGCCACGGAGTTTCTGTTCGGGAAGAGCTGCGACAGTCAGCTATCTGCTGTGAAAACTGACGGGAGCCGCGACTCTGATAACTTTCTATACGGGTTTGACCGCTCGGTGTGGTATCTGTCCGAACGACTTCGCTTCGACAAATTCTACTGGCTTGTCGACAATAGAGAGTTTCGGGAAAGTATCCGGATGGTGCACGCATTCGTGGACAGATACGTAAAATCCGTGCTCGAGAGACAGGCGGGCGACGCGAAGCCCACTGATAGCGGCACATCCACATCCCAGTATGTCTTTCTCGAAGCACTCGCTGCGTCGAGCAAAGACCCACTACAGCTTCGCTACGAGTCCCTCAACGTTCTTCTCGCAGGACGTGATACCACCGCGTCCCTATTAAGCTGGGCTGTGCTCATTCTCGCCTGCCGGCCAGACATCTTTTCCCGACTTCGAAGAGATATTGTCGAACAGTTCGGCACATACAGGATGCCACGGGATATGACTTTCGCTTCCTTGAAATCGTGCCAGTATCTCCAGCACTTTATCAACGAGACGCTGTGGCTTTACCCAGTCGTCCCGTTCAACCGTCGATGTGCACTAAGGAATACGACTCTCCCGTCTGGCGGTGGTAAAGACGGCTCATCGCCTATTTATGTCCCGAAAGGTCAACAAGTCCTGTACGGCAGCTATGCCTTGCAACGTCGAAAGGACATCTGGGGGGACGATGCTGAGGAGTTCAATCCTGATCGGTGGATTGGCCGAAAGGTGACGTGGGAGTACATTCCGTTCAATGGAGGACCCAGGACATGCATCGGCCAACAATTCGCCCTTATCAAGACTAGTTATGTATTGGTGCGGTTGCTTCAACGTTTCGATTCGATTGAGGATGTACATGCTGGTTGGGAAGTTCGGTATAATGCGACACTCACCAGCGCGCCAGCAGACCCGGTGACTGTGAGGCTTCATGAGGCGGATGATTAGTTTGATTGTTTCCTTCGATGATGCCAGATAAGAGGTAGCTTAGCGGTTGTTCGTGTGTATGTGCATTAACCTGTTAGGAAGAACCATCTCTTCTTCGAAAATCTCAGTCTAAATCAATCCTAGGGAGCCAAATTGCACATTGTCTTGCTCATGAAATGGTAACAGCAAAGTCCTGGGATGTGTTCAAAGCATAGGAAATGCGCGGCATGGGTCAATACTGATGGTGTATTTGTCCCATCGGGATATGAAATGCATATAGACTGGGCTGAGAAGGACGAGCATGTTCAAATACATCGGGAACTGACCGGTATGCCAATCATCTGCACATATATCAATAAGATGGCAATCAGTCTTAAGAGGTTTCATAAGATTCTGTCGGGACGCAGGATGCTTGCTGTTTGATACCAGGTGCCTCGTATTCACAGTCCACCAGCAACAGTGGATTCGCATAAAAATAGATCAACTGGATACAAATCTTTCCCGATTTTCGCTCATAGATAATATGAAGCATCCCCAGTCACAGAGCGCATGTTGAAGAGCCCGTAGGAAGGGTCCACTCTATTAGGCACCCACAGTTGAAACTTACCGTTTTTCGGATTTTCGCATTGACATTAACCTTAATGTCATCCATGCAACCGATTGGCTATTGACACATAAGCAGTGGATCGGGCTATACTGCGCCTCGTATAAATTTCACTTTCCTCTTTGGGCCCTCCCCTTGTAAACGCACTGTACACTGCCATGGTGGCGTGCAACTGAGCGAGTCCGAATACGATATGTTCTTTTTTAGCATAGTAAAATGTCCATTGATGCTTCTAGGCTTCAGGATAACCTTCGTTGTAGAGTCACAACCCAGGCATATAAGTCAGACCACCACCATCGCCATGTCAGCAAACAGAGTACCGGAATTGTGTCTTGAACAAAGTCTTCCAACTGCTATTCGAGTTTCGCATTGCATATCAAAAAATTACAGTATCCCGGTCAATCTCTGAAGAACTTAGCCCTCATTGTTGCAATATGGCATCCCCCGACGACAGCATCTATTTCTACAACCCTTCACTTCCAGCCTCCGCCCTATTCACAGTTTTCTACTTCTTCCCGTTTCTATATCACCTGTATATGACAGTCATTGCACCGTGGCAAGGAAAGTTCCGCCGCATAGGGCACTTCATCCCATTGTTGATCGGTGCGCTGCTCGAAGTGGCTGGCTACGCTCTCCGCTGCGCCAGCGTGAAGAAGCCAGCGGATGTTGCTCTATACGCTGTCAGTGCTACCCTGATCGTGGTTGCCCCAATATTCGTCTGCGCCAGTCTCTATCTTCTGATGGATCGATTGATCTGGTCCGACGCCAATGATCAAGGTTCTGAGAAGCCTTTGCGTTTTCTCTTTGTTGGAATTCGACAGAAATGGCTTCCTCGGATCTTTGTTGCGTTGGATATCATCAGCTGTCTGACCCAAGCGTCTGGGAGTGGAATCGCCTCTGCAGGAGACTGGGAGGGGTCAGAGAAAGACACCGGGACTGGGGTTTTGATCGGCGGTCTGGTCTTGCAGGTCGCCACATTTACTGTGTTCCTGCTTATCGTTGGATCTTTTCATCTGAAGTCGACTCGCGGGGGCAAGATGATGGACACTGGGGTTCGGACGCTGTTGACCGGGATCTATATATCCGGTTTCTTCATACTGGTCAGTTCATTCTCCCCTCTAGTACTTCAGGGTTTGCTAAATGCGTTGGCTTAATAGGTCCGCTGTGTGTATCGAGTGATTGAGTTTGCTCTCGGGATCGACGCCTATATGTTCACACACGAATGGCCGCTCTATGTCCTCGAGGCTGTCCCCATGCTTATTGCTATAAGCCTCCTCGGATGGTACCATCCTGCACGATTTCTCTATACTGTCAACCCTGGACAAAGGATTGGCGGGTCAAGCTCTACTTGTTAGGCGGGAGGATACACAGGTGGCAAGATCGTCTCGCGCGGAGAAGCTTGTATGAAGCTTGGCTGTGATTATTTCGCGCTCCTTTCTTTCTTCTCTTTGTGCAATTGGTGCTCTCAAGCTTTTCCTTTGCCTACCATGTTAACAAGCCTATTCCTGGTTATGTCTCAGACCGCATTGCCATAGAACATCATACAGAAAGAGTGTTGACAGTTCATTTATTCTTGCAATCCGTTACCATATCCGAGGTGCACTCTTCAATATCTCTATCTAAAAATTTATTATATTATGTAACCAGTTTCGAGATTTTTTGGGCCACTCTCTTTCTCGCTCCTAATCCGCTCAACCTGGCGACATACCGAGTCCTTCATCGACGACGGTAGGCCACCGTATATCGTCGACACCCAATTGTCGGCAACGGTGGCATTGATGTGTACACCCGGGCGATGTGTTCCTCCTACATTCAGCATAAACGGTCGCATAAGCGTATCAATCGTGAAGTAGTGTATAAATAACGCTCGCGAAATATGGTTTGCGGTCGCAACGAACTTCATAAACTCCTGGTTCTCCATCGTATACCAGACAGCGTAGATCTCTGTCAAATGAACGAAAGCTTCTGCCATGGATTGGCTTAGCGCCACGTAAGTGCTGCGAAGAGCCCGGAAGAACGCCCGGTCCCCGTCGCTCTGAAGAAATGGGCGCAGCTGATCGATATCGTCAATGCAGGATGCGACAAACGCGCTGTCGGGGTAGGGATCAGCCGGGAGCCAGGGCGACACCATCGCGGTTACCTGCTCCCGCGTCTGGATGAGAAACAATCTACTGCGCTTGGACCGTGCGTATATCTGGGTTGTGATGGTCCCACAACCGCGCACGAAGACTGCAAAGTCTACCAGTCCGTCGTTCATATAAAATGCTTGGAACACAAGGGTATAACATGTGGCTAGCACGCCATCCAGGTCGGATTCGGTGCATTGATCGCCCTTGGCAAGCGTCGTGGCCAGTAATTGGAGGGCTTTTCCGCGATGTGCAATGGCCATTGGAGTGTATTGAGAGCCAGCGGGAGTCGTCAGAGCATAGTGCGTGGCGCCGAGGGAGAGAATCGCATGCATCAGGTACGGACACTAAAGACTAATAAGAATTATGAGCTGGCATGATTTTATGCCCTAACTCACCTCGTGCGCATATGCCGGTACCACTGTCGTCCACGAGTCCTCGCTTCCAAACGGCAAATATGGCCTTGCAACAAGCAGAAAATGGTGGAAAAATCGCAGGTCATCGCCAGTGAACGGTCGATCGGATAGTTGTCGGGTAGATACCAGGATACTTCGGTCATGGGCTGATGGCGCTGCTGATTTCAGTTTGCTGTTTGAAGGATAGACGCAGTTCAGGTCTCTGGTGATGCAGTTCGCACAGGATGGTTTGGTTTCCTGGCACTTTGCACTTGTTCAGCATGTCTTCAACGGCAGCTCTGCTCCAACCAACTCGTTACCTTCACTTTCCGAGCTTTGCAGTTGAAGCAGCCACGGCGTGACTTCGTATGTGGTCTTTTTGATCGGTGGTGGCGGATGTCATTGTTTAAATCGGCTGTGACGGACGGTATGCCGATTTTTGCAGGGTGCTCTGACGACAGTTGGAGCTGCTCGCCTAGACGCGGCATCCACTCCATGGCCTCAAAAACGTATGATGTCGATCTGGAATCGTTACACGGTCTTGTGAGTCGGACGAAGAATGGTTAGTGCTTGTACAGCAGCAAAATGAGGATGAGAAATGAGTTGAGGATCACATGGAGCTCGACGAAGGTATCCACGTTAAGGCAGCATCATTCTGGCCGAATACGAGCCCGCGCCACAAGGGACCAATGATGATGCCATTGGACCACATCTTTGTCAGCTGTCTTTCAGCCTCCATTCTTGCAATTGGTAATCGACCCCTGCATTGCCTTCAGCGTTAGTAGTGGGGGTTCTATACTGGGAGCGCCGTTCTGGACCGCGAGGATTCCACATCGTCACACCGCTAACTGAGGCGATAGACTTGAGAGAGCTGCACCTGATTGAAATGATTCGAGGGTCATTAAAGACATTTTGTACGTCCATGCGTTGACAAAAAATGCACAGGAATGTTGTGATGCATTCTCAATGCAGATCGGAATTTCCGGCTTTTTGTTGGTAAAACCGGGATCTGCTTTGAACATACGGACTATCATCGGTCCTGCGCGGACAACAGTTTGATCGGAGCATAAAGGCGCATATTAAGCATTGTACGTGCTAGCTCAGCTACTTCGGGTTCATGTAAACAGCGACTTTCTACTATGAAGTATTGTTTAGTTGAGTGCTATAAAGTGAGCTATATATATTTCGTTCTCTAGACATCCTCATCCACATGACCTAATCAGATAACCATACTGAGATTACTGCATTTGGATTGCTCGCCATAAAGCCGCTTTCTCTCATCGGATCTTATGATTTAATATTGCTTTGCCATTGGTGCAGGGAAATCCTGGGATGATTGAAACTGCAAATAGAGGCGCTAAGCGAATACGGCTTAAACAGTCAATATCAGAATAGCGGGGACCGATAGTTATAGAAGTTAACCCATGCATTATCCAAGCAACGTGCCAAAGATAAGCTGACGACAGCTCCACGCCCTTTGACAAGTGCCAAGTGCCCCATACACAAGACGGGGTATAACTGTCTCCGCTCTACGCCCAGCGCATACCTGCCAAGATACCGAAAATGCTTAAGGCTTCATCGGTCGATAAGAGCATTCGGGCTATTCCGCCCATGCCAATCTTTGCCCAAACCAGGATATTCCACGCGAATACGCCTAGTTATCACTGGTCCCCCGGATATTCGGATATTTGGGGTGTCTAAAGGGAAGGTCAATTACGAGGATTTGATCGTATAGGCCCTTGGGTCCTACGCTAACATGTATTTTCTATCTTGTTGATAAGACGGCCGAAGGAGATAAGGAGTTTGATGCATGGCACTCGACCACTACCGAGTATCCATTCGCGATATCTCTTCTCACTGGAGTGTAATCTCCGACCCGTGTACGTCTTCCTGCCATTCCGGGACATCAGCTTTTCCCAGCATCGACTGTGAGCAAGGCGAGATTTACGTAAATCCAAGCTGGGCTTATCAGAACTAGAAGCCATGTCCTCCATTATCTGGAGGAGATCGAGTGACACGCAAGGCGTAGCGGAAAGATATGCCCTTTGAACAATCTATATAAAGTCGAGGAATGGCAGACCTCAGCAGGGTCGATATTTGAGATCACAAGCGCAATCATACTTATTCCTCATTACTGTATCAACCATGCGGAGGTATACCCGCCATATTCTCCTGGCTTTAGCTCTATCCGGCATCGGACGGGCCGGGGTACTCCCAAGAGGACGAGAAGTTGTTCGATTCCGAGTCCCTGCCGAAGTTGTGGCAGACTCATTGCACAACGTCCATGTCGAATTCCTGGACGACACCTGGGAAGGCGAGATACAGCTCGCATATGGAGACTGTGATCTTGCCAGTAGGTTCGAGAGCCACCATGAGATTGGCAGTATTTTCGTGAAACGTGAGGCCTACCCCGAGCGGTTTGTGTGGGTAACTCCGTATGACGCGCCCCATTCTCATTGCTTCCATGCTTTTTCCGGCTCGTCTCTAGTGGGCAGGTCTGAGCCTGTGAATGTGGCTGCCCCCATCACCCGGCGGGAAGCAATCGCCGACATCGCGGACGCCATGGGCCCCTGGTTCGATGGCGTGGCATACATGAAAGGCAAAGAGCCTGGCAAGGCTGTCGTCGCAAAGGCCAAGAAGTCATCTGTCGCTATCATTGGCGGCGGCATGTCGGGCCTGATGACGAGTTTGCTGCTCGAGTCGGTGGGAATGCACAACTGGCACATCTACGAGTCGTCAGAGCGGATCGGAGGTCGTATTCGTACCAAGTACCTGAATAACTCGCGCCCAGATCAATACCAGTACCAGGAAATGGGACCCATGCGGTTCCCCGTCAGCATCACATACGCCGAAAAGAACGAGACCCTCCAGATCCAAGACCACCGGATGGTTTTCCAGCTCGCCGACACCCTCAACAAGATGAACCCCGACCGCCCAGATCTGCAGGTCAACTTTATCGAGTTCATTCAAAACAGCCCCAATGTTCCCACGTCTACTGGTGGAAAGAGGCTCGCCGATGGCCGTGTTCCGACTGTCGCCCAGGTACAAGCCGATCCATCTCTGGAATATGAGGCTCCCTCCTCCAACGCGACGGCTGTGGCAGAAGCCGAAGAAGCCTTTGCAAAGTACAGCAAGGCATACGATGAGGATGATATGAAGAAGGTCGCCACGAACATGTACCAGGCGCACAAGGCTGCGGTTGAGGATGGCCTTTTCCACTGGTCCGAAGCTGGATACCTGCGGTATGCGCTAGGATACAACGCCAATATCACCGATTATGTTGCCGGGTCCGACGACAGCCCCATCTGGGGCTCTATCTACGATGGCGTATACTTCTCGGCGACGAAATGGCGCACCATCGATAAGGGCCTGGAGTCACTGCCTCGTGCGTTCTGGCCCCACGTTGCTGAGAAGACGACGCTAGGGCGTAAAGTCGCAGGCCTGACGTACAACGAAGACAATGGAAAGATTGCGGTGAACTGGCGCGAGGATCCGATGCAGCTTGTTCCCGAGAGCGAAGAGTACGATTACGCCGTTGTCGCGGCGCCCTTCAGCAAGGTCCGGCTATGGGACATGCCGCGATATTCTTCGCTTCTCAGCCGCGCTATCGATAGTCTGAACTATGATCAGTCCTGCAAGATGGCTTTGATGTACGAGACCCGTTTCTGGGAGCACCAGGAGAACCCGATTTTCGGTGGCTGCGGATCAGTCGACAGCCCGGGTATTGGATCAGTGTGCTATCCGTCGTTCAACATGAACGGCACCGGCCCGGGTGTAATCCTCGCGTCGTATATCAGTGGTACGGCTGCGCGGTCAACGGCCGCCTTGAGCACAGAGGACCACATTGCGCTCGTGCAGCGGGCCATGATTGAAGTCCACGGCAAGATTGCCGAGGAACAGTTCACTGGGATCTATGACCGACAGTGTTGGGAAATCGATGAACACCAGGCTGGTGCCTGGGCTGGGCCTCTGGTTGGCCAGCAGGAGCTGTACCTGCCTGCGTACTACCAGACAGAGTTCAAGACCATCTTCATTGGAGAGCATACGAGCTACACCCATGCCTGGATCTTTTCTGCCTTGGATTCCGCCGTGCGTGGAACAACCCAGTTGCTGCTTGATCTGGGGTTGGTGGATGAGGCCAAGATGATTGTAAAGGAGTGGATGGGACGATGGATTCGCGTATGAGTTGGAGAGTCACCATATGACATCATTGCACTATTTTGTAAATACGATTCATGTTGTTCTATAATTAAGTTAGAAATGTGGAGGTGACCAAGCTGCAACGCCTCCCAGTTTGTGTACTTCCGGTGTTTGCGAGGGTATTAATAGCAGTCAAACGCCCATTCAAAGTAGACGTTGGCTCCAAGGAGTTGGTTATCGCTGACAGGATCGTCCCTGAGAAGTCAATTGCAGAAGGATCGGCATTTTTTCCTTACGAGGCTCTGAGAGGCTGCGTTCTAGATCGCACCCTGGAACCATCGAATGGGCATTGCAAAGCACAGAGAGTTCCTGAAGACTTATACGGGGGCGCATACGTTGGTTTGGAGCCTCATGACGAAGATTTATCCAACACACCTCCACACACATGTCTAGGGCCAGTTTATAGCGAAACCAGAGTAGCATGTTGCCCATTGTGGGGAATTAGTAAGATTTTGGCGCAATCTAACGACAGTCCTTTGATTATCCCGTGCCCCATTGCACTGCCGGAGAGTCGGTCTATGCAAGCATGTATCCATCCGCACCCATTCAGGGCATCCAGTCATATGCGCGAGTAAAAGTTGCTCTCAGGGATTTATAAATCATTGCCGAGGAAAGCCGAAAAGCACGCGACAGGTTCACACGCGACAGGTTCACCCGTCGGTGATCGACGTCTTGGAGCCAAGCCTACCACCCTGAACTAGGACCAACAACCAGTCATTGCTTGAGCTAAAGAAATCACTGAAGAATATCGTGATCATCAACTCCAGTCTACGGAGTATACCCCATGACAGCCAAGTATGAGGTTGATCCATTCAACACCCTTGTAGCCAGTGGAATTTGAAGGTTCACAGAGGACAAGACGCCAAGTTGTAGTACAACCCTTTCACGATGCTGTATCAGTCCAACCCAACAGTCATTCATTTCTCACTTCCCCGCTTAGCATGGGAACTGCGGTATACCTCGTGCATCCAACAGGACACATATTAGTTACTCGTGACGGATGTTCTTGGCAGGTACAGATCTGTTTATCTCGCATGTAACCCAAGCATGTGCCAAGACCAGGAAAGACCCATACTAAAGGAGGAAACAGGAAGAAACCATCAAACCTCGGAGAATCTGTATATGAGATCTCGTTTTGAATATATTTGGCGTCGGAAAGAAGCCGAGACATGCGTTAACCAGACGTAGTAGCGAGGCCGCCATCGAGTTGTTGGTTCCTTGAGGTACTTCGGAGCCCGACGGACAGTATATGACAACGGACTCCACGAACAGGGGTCAGAGCCTAGTTCCATACCACTCTCCGTTACTTTAGGGTTATTTGAACCGACCTTCCTATCTGGGAGGCATTGTCCGTCGGTTGGTGCGCAAGACCGGATGATGAGTTGCATTGGCAGGATGACAGTGAGATTATTTTGTAGATCGCAAGATGCAGGGCAATATGAATGTACCCTGTCAATCCCACGGGGCACCGGTATCGTTTCAGTATGAACCACTTTGTAGGTCTTGGCTGTGATGGAGAGAGTGATCCTACAATCTTACTGAGATGCTGGAAGGATATAAATACCATGGAGAGATGGCACTTACGAGGCCTCCCAGAATGATTGTCCATCGCGAACAGGTGGAGGCGAATTGAAACACTTCTTCTATCTATTATCATACGTTTCGTTATGCGCCTTCTCTCTCTCGCAGGGGCTCTGACCCTTCCCCTGTGCATCCTGGCTCACCCAACCCATAGGATACGGGGAATCGGTCGACGCGGTATAGATCTGACCCCTTATCGCCTACCAGAAACTGCAGAGTATACGAGCTCCAGGAACTCGGCCGCGCGCAATCTGGTGTTTGAGCGTGCAGAGGGTGAAGACTACGTCGAGGCAGCCAAGAGGGTTCTTCAATCAGTCCATCCCGAGGCGACATTCCGGGTCATCAACGATCACTATGTTGGAGACAACGGGGTCGCACACGTGCACCTACTTCAAACTGCTCATGGCATTGACATTGACAATGCAAACTTCAATGTGAATGTGAGTCGCTCGCTCTCTCTCTCACTGCTGCACGATAATCTGACTCTATAGATCGACAAAAATGGCAAAGTGTTGTCATACGGAAACTCGTTCTTCAGTGGCAAGATCCCAGATTCCGATCCGCTTACCAAGAGATCGTTCTCGGATCCTGTAGAGGCACTGAAATCTGCCGCGACGAGGCTCAGTCTCCCGATCACAGCTGACGGTGTCACTTCCGAGGGTATTGATGGCACCACATCCTATACCTTCAAGGGAACGAAAGGTGCTCTTTCTGATCCTACGGCCGAGTTGGTCTACCTGGCAAAGCCCGATAATACGCTCGCCCTGACCTGGAAGGTGGAGACTGATATGCACTCCAACTGGTTGCTCACATATGTGGATGCGGAGACCGCCGAGACCATCCACGGTGTGGTAGACTACATTTCCGACGCATCATATCAGGTCTAGTAAGTCCATAAGAATCCGCAGTTTCGAGAGATATCACATACTGACTCGGTCTAGTCCTTGGGGCATCAATGACCCTACCGAGGGCTCTCGCCAGATTATCGAAGATCCATGGGACTCCGAGGCCTCTGAGTTCACCTGGATTGGCGATGGAAAGGCGAACTACAAGACAACGCGTGGCAACAACGCCATTGCCCAGTCAAACCCCGATGGAGGAGAGGACTACGCAAACAACTACCGCCCAGAGAGTCCCTCGTTGAAATTCGTTTATCCTTACCCGACCTCTAACGCGTCTAGTCCCTCGTCATACATTGACGCCTCGATCACGCAGTTGTTCTACACCGCCAACACCTACCATGATCTACTCTACCACCTCGGCTTCAACGAAAAGGCCGGCAACTTCGAGGCCAACAACAATGGCGCGGGTGGAAAAGGAAACGACTACGTGGTCCTCAACGCGCAGGACGGCTCCGGCACCAACAACGCTATGTTCGGCTCTCCGCCGGATGGCAGACCTGGTCGCATGTACATGTACATTTGGACAGAGTCGAACCCCCCTCGTGATGGTGCCATGGAAGCTGGTATTGTCATTCATGAGTACACTCACGGTCGTAAGTTCCAGCACCATCACTGGTGATTATTGTCCTTCGGCTAATTTGGCATACATAGTCTCAAGCCGTCTCACCGGTGGCCCCGCCAACGCTCGCTGCGTGGATGGCTTGGAGTCCGGCGGTATGGGCGAGGGCTGGAGCGACTTCATGGCGACAGCTGTGCGTCTGAAGCCCGGCGATACGCGCGACACCGACTACACTATGGGGGCCTGGGCTGCCAATGACCCCAAGGGAATTCGTGACTTCCCCTACTCCACATCAATGACAAAGAACCCTCTTACCTATGTTCGCGTTAACAATATGAACGCGGTTCATAAAATTGGCACCGTCTGGGCTTCCATGCTGTACGAAGTGATGTGGAACCTGATCGATAAGCATGGCAAGAACGACGCTCCTAAGCCCGACTTCAAGGATGGCGTGCCGACGGATGGCAAGTATCTGTCCATGAAGCTTGTGATGGACGGCATGGCTCTGTGAGTTATCATTCTTGTTGCCGCCTTACCTCTGTTCTAACATGATTTATAGCCAACCATGCAACCCCAACTTCCTCCAGGCCCGTGATGCCATCCTCGATGCCGATGTCGCTCTAACCAACGGTGGTAACCAATGCGAGATCTGGAAGGGCTTCGCTAAGCGGGGTCTTGGTGAGAATGCGGCCCTGAAGAATGGCCGTCGAGTCGATAATTTTGATGTTCCCAAGGGGGTCTGTTGACTGAATCAAGCGAGACCTAGTTAATTCTGGCTGCACATAACTTGTTTTTCTAACTGTATATTTTTGATTTGTTTTGATCTTGGGTACTGGGTCATGGCCCTTGTACTATTTTGTGGTATGTTACACACAGTATAATTTCATTGCGTTATTCCATCTCAACAAATGTGGCATCCGCAACAAATACGCCCGCCCACGTTGCGAAGATATACTCTTGAAGTAGTAGCGAAGGCACATCTTTGTATGAGAGACGACACAGCAGAAGGGAAGCTTGTGGGTCGTTGTCTGGCAGAGGCTTTGAAGAAAATGATCAGCTAATGCCCTTCTGGATTGGTATAAATGGGTGTAGTGTCATCATAAACCGCGGTCAATATCGCATGGAGTGTCAGGGTCTAAGCATCTAGGCTTCCAAAGCCGCGACAATTCTTCGCAAAGCTTCATCCAGATAATCGCGATAGTGCGAAAACACGATTCTAAACCATCCGCTCTTCTCAGATCCAAACAGTGCACCACTGGCCAAGAAGACTTTGTGCTTCAGCAACCGCTGCATTACCTTCTCACCAATATCTTCACTACCATCTTCATCGGGATGCAGCTCGCGATATCTCTTACCCAAGTTCACCCAAAGGAAAAAGGCAGCATTGCAGCCAGGCGCGTATTCGATACCACGATCTCTCATATATTTCGCAGCATATGTATACGACTCAGAAAGCTTCTCCCTGTTAAGTCGAATGTATTCCTCCGTGAATGCTTCGTCCTCCAACACCAGGGAGGTTAGGTGGTCGGTGACTTGAGATGGATAGGAGTAGATCGTGGTTCCCTTGAGCGCCAGATGGAGCTCAGAGTTTCCTTGAGAGACAATGGCTCCGAGTCTGAATCCATTTGCACCGAAATCTTTACTCATGCCCCACAACACATGCACAAGCTGACGATCAATAATCCCGGTGAGATCAATGGAGAGGACAGATTCGAACGGCACAGCCGGCGGGAAGTCATCAACCGTATTTTCCCATACCGAAAGTGCATATATCTCATCGCTGATCAGATGGATGCGGTATTTCTGGCAGAGGCGCATAAGTTTGACGAGAACGTCTCTCGGATAGCACCGGCCGAGAGGGTTATGAGGGTGGCAGAGCATGACAGCCTTGACTTTGCTGCCGGTGCGTTCTTGAAATTCCACCAAAGCCTCCTCGTACTTGTCCACCGCCTCGAGACTGAACGGGTCGCATTCTCCAAAGTTCACGGGCACAACTTTGGAACCGGGCCGCATGGAGATGTCTGGAATGAAAGTTCCATAGTAGGGTCTTCCCAGGAGGATTCCTTCACCGGGATCGGCCAAGCACCATGACATCTGTTCAATGGCGGTCGATACACCGTTTGTTACCACCACCTGATGGGCGTCCAATGGTTTCACTGGATGCAGGTGTCGGTTGAGGAATTGAGCGATTGCTCCTCTCAACCGTACAGACCCGTGCCCTCCATCGTTATACGTCAGATACTTCGCCGGAAGATCTAGCTTGTTGTTGATGAACTCCAACAAAGTAGAATGCATAAGGAAGTTCTCGGCCACTCCGACATTGACGTAACCTTGGGGGTTCGTTGTTGGACACCATGAATCACTCATGACATCCCACATGAGATTGGTTGCGCCTGAATGAGCAACATCATGTGCTCGTTTCGAAATGCCAGAAGCCATCTTGAGTTTTAAAATCTTGTCTTTAGAGTAGAATAATAGAAGGAGGGGGAGGGGTCGTCAAATCTTCAGAGCGGATATGACGGCGAAGACCTATGGTGCGTCGTCTTTGTGTGCATTCAGTGACATTACGTACATCCATGCGCTCTACGGCCTTGGCTGTTGCGGTTGGGCAACAACCGAATTCAATTCCACGCACATCCTTATCACCACGGAAACTATCCCACCGCAACCCAGATTTTAGAGTGGGGCGAAATTTGTGAAGATTTGGAGAAAAGTTAGGCCGAATACGAACGAACTAAGAAATAGACACGACTGTGTACTGGATCTATATCACAGTGAAGTCAGTTCTAAGCCTTCAAGTGCCCCCATGTGTAGATCGACAAGCCTAGATCAGTCGGACTTCTCACCGGCCAGTATCTGTTGGAGGTAATTTGGGGTAGTTTGGAGAAGCTGGTGTGCTTTCCAGAAAAGGCAATTCTATGGACAGGATCATGACTTGGGATGTTGTTATCAACAAGCTAACGATGATTCGGATGTCCCACTGGCCAACGCTGGTACGAGGTATCACCGACTCCAATCGATGCGTTCCACGATTGGGCCGCAAGAACATCTCCCGGATGTCTTCAACCATCTCTTATCAGTGATAACCTTGCAGATCAGTTTTATCATGGGCTGATATGAGCCGGGCTGCGAGAATATACCCTTGGGATCTATATATGCGCAACCAGTCCTGGAGTAAGATCCCAGCTTGCCCTATCGTCAACAGCCTCTTTCTGCAGAACCACAACAATGGGCAACGAGCTTAGAGTTCTTCCAGCAGGAGCCGGATATGGCATCGTCATCGGCATTGGAGGCGTCTTCGCAATCTTCATGCTATGTCTCACCTGGCTACAAAACCGATACACCAACTTTTCCACACACCGTGCAGAGGAGTTCAACACTGCTTCTCGTTCAATCAAACCGGGCCTCATATCCGCCGGCATCGTATCCTCCTGGACCTGGTCTGCAACACTCCTCACCAGTTCAACCTTCGCCTATAGCTATGGAGTCTGTGGACCCATGTGGTACGGCGCAATGGGCACGCTGCAAATCCTGTTGTTTGCGCTTATTGCAATCAAAATCAAGGCGAACGCGCCAGGCGCTCACACGATGCCCGAAATCGTCCTCGCGAGGCATGGAAAGATCGCGCATCTGACGTACCTTTACAACGCCCTTGCAACAAACATGCTGGTCGGCGCATGCCTGGTGCTGGGCGGAGCTCAGGTCGTGGAGGCCTTGACAGGGATGAATGTCTACGTTGCGAATTTCCTTATCCCCGCCGTGGTGGCAGCGTATGTCATCGCAGGTGGACTGCGTTCGACTTTTATAGCGGACTACACCCATACTGTGATTTTATTTATCGCGATTCTGGTATTCGGATTTCTCATCTCTGCGACGAGCGACTTGGTTGGTAGCCCTGCAAAGCTCTACGAACTCCTGCAGGAGGCGTCCAAGAACATGCCCATCGAAAGAAATACGGAGGGTTCCTACTTGGCCTTCCATTCGGTGGGTGGTTTGATCTTTGCAATCGATCTCTTTGTTGCCGGGTTCACGACAGTCTGGCTCGACCAAGCCTACTGGCAACGTGCCATTGCCTCCAGGCCGGAAACAGCCGTCAAGGCATACATGCTTGGTGGAATCGCATGGTATGGTACGTACATGGAAGCCTCATGCTAGGCTTGCAAACCCGCTTCTAATCAGCGAATATTAGGAATCCCATTCGGTTTCGCAACAGCTATGGGACTGGGCTGCGCAGCCCTCACTAACAACCCAGCCTTCCCTACCTATCCCAAACCACTCTCAGCAGAGCAAGTCTCCGCTGGACTCTCTGCGCCTGCAACAGCTATCGCCCTGCTGGGCAAGGGCGGCGCAGTCTTAGTGCTTATCCTACTATTCATGGCAGTCACCAGCTCAACATCCGCCGAACTTATCGCCGTCTCCTCATTGCTGACCTTCGATGTCTACAAAACCTACTTCCGTCCTCACGCAGACTCGGCGACTCTCGTCCGCGCCAGTCACTGGGGCATTGTTATTTTCGCGCTGGTTCTCGCTGCCTTCTGCTGCATCCTCAACGCAGTCGGTCTCAGTCTCACCTGGCTGTTGACTGTCCTAGGCGTGATCGTAGGCGGCGCCTCGGTTCCTGTCGGTCTGATCCTGCTCTGGGACCGTATGTCGACGGTCGCTGCTGTGGCGTCGCCGTGGATCGGCCTCGTCTGCGGTGTTGTGTGTTGGTTCATCACAACGTGGAAGCGCTCTGGGGAAATTAGCGTCGAGGCCACAGGCAACGCGACCAACGCCGTGGCGGGTAATCTTGCATCTTTCGGTGTCGGCATCATTTCCGCCGTGATATTGAGTCTGATATTTCCAAAGAAACATATTTCGACAGACCCGGCGCATATGGAGCGGTCCAATGAGATCTTTGGCATTGCGGTCCATCCTGAAACGGGTGATAGCGTTGATGGATCCAGTAAGGAGGGTAAGGAATCTGCTCCTGCGGATATCAAGGAGGTGTCAAAATCCCCGACAAAGGAAGAGGCACCGCCTGCCAAGAATGAAATCGTCGAATTCCTCGAGTCGAAGCAGATAGAGCCTATGGACCCAGTTCTTGTGAAGAAGGCCGAGAGAGTTGCATGGACAGCGAATGTTGTGTTCATTCTGGTTGCGGTGATATTGGTGCCCTTTACACTGTTCGGGACACGCTATGTCTATAACCAGACTTTCTTTACCGGCTGGGTGGTAGTGTCGCTGATGTGGATCTGGGCCAGTGTCTTGATCTGCGTGATATATCCGGTGGTAAGTAGAGTCTCCTGAATTGTGGTGGACCTTTACTGAAATGGCATAGGTGGAAAGCGCAGGTGCGTTGAGAGACATTTCCAGTGGCCTGTGGATGGATGTAAGGGCTATAATGGGTTTCAAGAAGTCAAAGGTCTCTGATTCACACGCAGCGTGATTGATTCCATTTTCTCCAGCGACTTCTGTTGTCTTGTTGTATTACGTCCGGGATTATATACCTTTTCTTTAGATTCAGCGTATACATAACTCTTCCAGTCACTGTGCTCAAGGATCAATTCCACGGAAAATATAGAAGCGTACAATTCTTCACAGACTGAGTGATACACCCCCATGCAATACTACAATGGCGGGACTTAGGAAACGTCGAACTGCATCAATCAGTCAAATGTATACTGTGCGTACGGGCCGCATGAGGCACAACGTCTTCGAAGCTGGGCCAGAATAATCGAGAAGCTCACAAGAAGATTATACTGCTCTGAAGGCTGTGGGGAGCATTGTCACTTTTAGACACAACATGGCAGTTGTTTCTTCCTCGGCTGCCTCAAGTGGGTCGCATATCACAGACCCAGACATCTACATCACCACTACACCACGAAACGGCAAGAATATCCGAGATCCTGATGACTGTAACACTACTAAAATCTACTAACTGTCACCAGAGATGAGATCGTCTACCAAGAGAGGGGAATCCATGTTAAGTGGGGTATCGGCATTTAGTAGAACTAAGGGTTGAGCCGAGGTTCTAGTTAATATAAGTCTGCCGATGCAATTGAGATCCGATTCCTCAAGACGCCAAACGTATAACAGACACCATGTCCAAGCAACTTCATCCATCATTTGACGACAAAACCGACTTCGAAAATGCCTCCCGTGGACTGATCGACTCCCTCCCGGAATGCGTGATTCATACCCCCACTGGCCGCACAGTCTGGGACAACGACGCGTACAAATTTCTCCAGAATGCACCATGTCCGGACACCGCGAACCCCAAGCTCTGGAGACAGGGCCAGCTCGCATCCATCCAGGGATTATTCGAAGTGACGCCGGGGATGTACCAAGTGCGCGGGTTCGACCTGGCCAACATGACCATCGTCGAAGGCCAGAAAGGCGTCATCATCATCGACCCGCTCACGTCAGCCGAATGCTCCGCCAAAGCGCTCGCGCTGTACCGCAAAAACCGTGGAAACAAGCCCGTAACGGGGGTAATCTACTCCCACTCGCATATTGATCATTTTGGCGGCGCAGCCGGCGTGCTCCATGGTCTGGATGCATCTTCAATCCCCATCATCGCGCCGGAGGGCTTCCTGGAAGAGGCAACGAGTGAAAACATCTACGTCGGGCCCGCCATGCGCCGTCGCGCAATGTACATGTACGGCAACCGACTGCCCAAGGGCCCGACGGGCCAAATCGGCTGCGGGATTGGCATGACCGTCTCCAGTGGCACAAACACGCTCGTGCCCCCGAACGTGAGCATCTCGTCGACGGGGGACACGCGAACCGTCGACGGCGTGCGGATCGAGTTCCAGATGGTGCCCGAGACAGAAGCGCCGGCAGAGTTTAACTTCTACTTCCCTGATCACCGGGCGCTGTACATCGCCGAGTGTGCGACGCACTGTTTGCATAACATCATCACACTGCGGGGCGCGCTGGTGCGCGACGCGAAGGCGTGGTCGCGTTACCTGGACGAGGCAGTCATGCTGTACGGCCAGACAGCATATGTGCTGTGTGCAGGACACAACTGGCCGACTTGGGGCCGGGATGCGATTGTCAAGCTGATTTCCGAGCAGCGGGATCTCTACGGCTACCTGCATGACCAGACAGTCCGTATGATGAACCAGGGTATGACGGGGATCGAGATCGCGGAGGTGCTGACGCTCCCGCCTGCGTTGCAGACCGTGTGGCATACCCAGGGGTTCTACGGGTCCATCAGTCACAATGTCAAGGGTATCTACCAGCGGTACATGGGGTGGTTTGACGGGAACCCGGCGCATCTCTGGGAATACCCGCCTGTTGAGAATGCCGGACGTTACGTCGCGTGTATGGGGGGTATTGATGAAGTCGTTCGCAAGGCCGAGACGTTTGCGAACGAGGGAGATTTGAGATTCGCCGCGACACTCCTGGGACACAATGTCGCGCTTGACCCCGCACACCAGCAATCCCGGAGGCTGCTGGCATCAGTCTTTGAGAAGCTGGGATTTGGGGCGGAGAACTCGACATGGCGCAATTTCTATCTGTCCGCTGCGCAGGACCTGCGCGCGGGTAGTATGGTTGCCTCGCGGGCACCGGTGATGCAGGGGTTCCAGCCCATGCAGTCGGTAGAGCAGTGGTTGGCGTTGCTGTCGGTCCGTGTTGATGGACCTCGTGCATCGTCTGAGGCGTTCATCATTGATGTCGTTGTGACAGATGCGAAGCAGCGGTGGAGATTGATACTGAGCAACGGCGTTCTGACATACAGGAATGTGTCTGACGCATCTTCCTTGGAGAGCGACGCTTCGCTTGTCACCAGCGTGGAAAAATCGACATTAGGCGATATCCTGAACGGAAAGACATCGGTTGAGGAAGGCTCTTACAGGGGAGATGCTTCAATCCTCGTCAGGCTGCTCTCTTTTGCCGGCATTCAATCCCCACGGGTAGGCAGTAGCCATTTATAACCAGCTGCGAGACTTTTTAAAAGGATCCCTCGAGATCCAGGCAAGCGCACTCTCGACAGATCACTGAAAAGTGAATATCATCCTGCTTAGATATATGCATTCATTCAAAAGGGATATATACAGTATCCAGATCGTGGTCAACTATAGGAACAAAACGCCGTCATCATGCAATGCATGCTATCAATTATTAAATTCAATCGTTGTGCAAGGAAAAATATTACCGGATATCATCAACATATCCCAGCACATCTCGTCGGTCGTCGCAAATACGCGCGTACTCCAGGAGCAAGCGGTAAACGTAGATCTGCATATCTTCCCGTCGAAGTACTCTCTCCGCCCAGCTCTTCCCGTCCATGGCAATCTTTTTAGCAATGGAGTCGTGGCCAGGTTCTCTGCCAAACCCAAGAAAATATTCCATAATCCCATAGATATCCATGAATGTACTGTCCATGGGGACGAAATGCGCCCACGGGATGAGCCGCGAGTCATGCCATTCGTTGTAGATGGTTGCCTTGATCGGCAGCGAGGTCGACAAGAGGAACGCACGGTACCGCCCGCTGAAGGAATTTCCGTCGATATCTGGGAGATACTTATTCGAGTACATCTCGTTCATGGGCGTTTTCGGCTTAAGGGAAAAGTACGGATCCGTGTAGTCGCAGAACGGCTCGCGGGTGTTAGGGAAACACGCCAGGCCGGTAAACCCAGAATCAGTATGGTTATCGAGGAACTCGGGCAGTTTATCGGCACGACCACTGGCAAGCTGGTAGTATTCGTAATCGGGGAGGCGGAAGTTGATGAAGTGCGAATCGTTGCTCTGGGCGAGTGCAACCTGGCTCCCGTTTATCATCGACACGAAACGGTGGCGCTGGAACCCAGTCCAAGTCTCCTCGCGGTTTCTGCCTCCTGATGCAAGGCCGCGCCAGAAAAACACGTCCTTCTTCTCGGACCAGGATCCGCCGTGGTCTTCTCCGCCCGAGTATAATGGGTCGTCTGCCCAGTACATGGCCGGTGGGATGAGGATCTCGTTATTCACGGGCAGCTTAGATCCTCCGAACAGTGGGAATAGGTCAGTGCTTGATCGCACAGTGATCGGCTCGATAAACGACCCATGCAGTGACTGTAACTCTGGACGAACACACGGGTCCTTCGACAGGGTCCAGTTCTTCACGTAGCCATCTTCGGAGATGTTCAGATAGGTGCTGAAAGCCGCAGGCGGGTTGGCAAAGTCCATAGTCGGCATATCGCTGTTCCGCGATGGGCTATCCGGAGGACACGATGCGCGCACCATGTTCCAAACCCCAGGATTCCCCATCATCGGATCGAATAGTTCAGGCGGTTCCACGTTCGGATCCGGGAGAGTCATATACTCCGACACGACCGCGGTGACGTTCAGAAGCCGGCGCCGCGATCGGTCCTCCAATGTATACTTGGCGATGGTTTCCCAGGGCGTGATAATCCGCGATTCATCCATTCCGTTGACGGGCATGTCAAGGTCTGGGAGGTACTCCTGAATCCCCGAGACCATCTCCAGCCATGCTTCCATCCAGTGTGCAGGCCCTGCCTGTCCCACATTTGTGGCATTCTTATTGCGCACAACGATCCGCGGTGCTTGTCCGCTGGCCTGCCGACGCAGCTCTTCCGGACTCATGCCCCAGTACGGGCTCAGGTCGTCGTATATCTGATCGAAGAAGTCCTCCACCATGATCGCATCTTTGGACCGAGCGAACTCGAACCACTTGTCAAACCCGGGAGGCGGGTGACGGCCACGCCGCTGGCGGTATCGGCTGGATGCGTTCGCGACGTCGTGACTCTCCTGCGCAAGAACACGGCGCCATTGGTCGTTGGCGTCGACAATCAGGTAGTCGATGGGATGGGCGCCCGGCGCTTCTTGGATGACGCCCCAATCCACGGGGCGACGCTCGTAGCCGGTCGGGAAGAGATAGAGAGATGTGCCTAGAAAGAGGAGAATCCCAAACGCCGCAAACACAAGGTAGGAAAATCGGCTGGAACTCCTCCACGACCCCGTCGCGAGGGGACTGAGTAAAGCAGCCATCGTGTTCCAGTCAACTGCTGTTTGAGTGTCAATATATCGCTGGCCGCTGGTGTCACTGCCGCGCACACGGGACTGTCACCCATCGGCTCTCTCTACCAGAAGCAGAGGTTCGAACTTAAGCCGCAGTGATCTAAATATGAACCCCAGCGCGAATCATACCGTGACATAGAACCCGGTGGCGAAATGAGTGAAGGAGCAGCTGCCATCCATTTTGGGGGGGAGAAGAGACGCCGCGGACTGGAAGCCATCACTCGGCTAAGGTGACTAGGTACCTGATCTCTCAGGGCTCAACGGGTAATTAGAACTCTTTGTCCAGGGTTGGCTTGTTCTTTTGCGGTCGTTGTTCCACTAAACACGGGGAAGGCTCTGTTAGTTCGACTCGCTTGGCCTGCTATCTGCGTCATGACTGGATCCGGACGGCCTCTTAGCCCATAGTAATTAGAACTACACAGGGACCACCAATAGTCATACTGCTGTTATCTCCACCCAGGAAACTAAGGGACTCGTGCTCCTGCGCCCGAAATCGCGCCAGATTGTGGTGGTCAAGGATGCTCGTCCGAGTTGCTCCATGCGGGTTAGGGTTGGATTCAGTGTTGGGCGGCCCATGGGTCTAAGGCCATAGCGGCCGAACTAATTCGTGGGTGTCTCGCTTGGGCCGTTTTACCATCTTGGCAGCCAAGAGCAGTTCAAGGTATCAATTCGAGGTAGCAGTTGTCTGCGTCGAGGACGGAATGTGGTTAGTAATCTCGGGGTCGGAGATTACATCGGACCCATCGAGAGCCAACAGAGGCCCGGAGGCACAGCGGTACAGAGTGATCAGTGACAGCGAACGTGGCGAATAAGCACCCTATTCTGACTGAAATCTTGTTATCTCAATGAATACGAGAATTCCAGAGCTAATCAAGAACGGGGAGAACGGTGATAGGCTGTCGATGACGGAAAAGTTGTAGCGATCGCGTACCCACGGCATCTCTGTTGATCCTCATTGTGCGTGGGTGGATGTTCTCGACCCTTTGTCTGTGAATCATGACACCATCTTCACCGTTCCACGAAATCAAGCACTATTCTGCATCCGTAGGACAGTGACATATAACCTCTAGTGCTGTGTGGATTGAACTTCATCCATTTGAGGCATCCTATCATAACATTCGTGACATATATCGTTACAGGGCTATGTACGCCAGCCAATCTCCCTCTCTGAAGGAACGTGAGTCTCATCAAGACACTTGATCCCGCCTCCCAGACACTCTGCACACAAATCATAGTTGTCTCCGTTGCAATCACAATGGAACATGGTGTCCCAGGGGAAGAACCTCAGCTTGCAATGGTCGCACCATGGATAATCATCGGCGTCAGGCTCTGTCGGCAACTCTCCTGCTTCTGCCATCCGGGCGGCGTCAACATTGGCCTCAGACGGATAACGAAACCATTGCCAGATGTATTGCAACCGATAGAATTGCTTCGCCTCGATGGCCGCATCCTTGTGTTCGGCGGCCACTGACAGAGGAGTCCTGCCCGCAGCGGTGGGAGTTTCAATGGCAGAGCTGCCCCTGCTCAACAGGGCCCTCACTATATCCTCGTGTGCATGTAACGTCGCGAAGAAAAGCGGCGTGCGACCGAACTTGTCGGGGGTATCCATTGCTCGACCGCGGCCTGCGCGGATGAACCGTCCCGAAGGACAGGGGCACTCTGCTCCGTCTGGGATGGCATGAGCTCTGCCGCTCCACGTCCTCCGTGGCGTACCGTCATCCAGCAGCGCCAATGCGGTTTTGGTATATCCACGCTCGGCAGCGATGCTGAGAGGAGTGCGCCCCATTTCGTCGCAGATGGTCGGGTCTGCGCCGTGCTTCAAAAGGTCGCGCACCAAGGCCGTGGCCTCCTGCTTCACCGCAATATGTAGTATACTTTCGTGGGCTGAATCTGTTGTGTTCGGGTTGACTCCCGGTTGCTTCAAGAGATGTCTGACGACTCGAGAATGGCCATCTGCTGTCGCCCATGCCAGCGGTGTACGGCCCTCGCCATCCACATTGTCAGGACGCGCACCGTGCTCCAGTAAGGTCGTTACCACGTTGAAGTCGCCTTTCTTAGCAGCCCACGATAAAGCAGTCAGGCCTTCTCTATCGCGGGCGTCGACGTCCACTCGATCAGTATCCAATAAACACCGGACGACGGCCTTATGACAGTACTCCGCCGCGAACGACAACGGCCTTCTATCCGCATAACCGCTCTTCGCGTCGGGTGCAGCCCCATGTGCTAGAAGTAGGCGAACGATTTCCAAATGCCCATCCTCTGATGCTCTCGCCAGACACGTCTGTCGCCGCGTCACCGGCGCTTCCGGGTCCGCGCCTTTCCGAAGCAGCGCCGCGGCCACAGACCTGTGTCCCTTTTTGACAGCATAGGACAGCGCCGTCATGCCGCTGTTATCCGCCGCGTGGATATCAGCGCCCGCGTCCAGCAGTATGTCGACGACTCTTTTCCGGCCGTTCTCTGCAGCCCATGTGAGCGCCGTCTCCTGGTATCGGGGATCTTTGGTGTTGATATCTTTGGTCCACTTCAGCAGTACTCGCACCACCTCGTCTGACCCGTCCTTGGCAGCGTATATCAAATGCGTATAGTCATCTTCCATGCGGTCGGGGTCGGCGCCCTTCTCCAGCAGCAAGGCCACGGCATCCACGCAATCGTACTTGGTGGCCCATCGTAGCGCCGAGTGGTTGTAGCTGTTCTGGGCATTGATGTCCGCGCCCCTCTCCAGTAACATATTAATCACCCCCGTGTGGCCGCCCTTCGCGGCATGGAACAGCGCGGTAGTCCCTCGCTCATCCTTCATGTGCGCCGTGTTGCCGGCTTTGAAAAGCATCTCCACAATCACCTCCTGTCCATGCTCGGCAGCTGTAAATAGTGGCCACTCGTCGTACTCGATGATCTGCCCGGCGCCCTGGTCCAGGAGCTTCTGCAGCGTATCGTGTCGACCGTTCTCGGCGGCCCACGGGATGGCTTGTCCTGAGGACACCACGTTATGGCGGTATAGCGGGCCGTTAAAGTTCTTGTAAAATCGCTGGCACGTCCGTACGAATCGGTTCATGTCGTGCTCCTCCTCGAGATATTCCCATACCCCGAGGAGGAGTTCGGTGGGGAGCTCGATAAGCGCCATGTTGCGGGGAAGTAATCGGACGCCTCGGGATAAGACCAGGCGACCTTGACGGCCACCACGAGAGCTCGGAGAGACAGGGCAGAGAGAAGATGTGATGAGGATGTAAGCGACCGGGTGTCGCAGTAATATAATATATGCCGTGAAGCTCGAGTCACATCGGCAGCTGCGATGCGGTAGCTCGGGCTGATAGCAGTGCCAAGGCAGTGCGGATAGTGGCGATGCATCGTGGTTGCCTGTGAGGCGCTGATGGTCTTAGCCCCGCGGCCGTCTGACTGGCTCCAACGCGGCCTGTCAAGTGCTGATCTTTGAACATCAGCCAGTCTGAGTCACTTCGATCCCTGCTTGCACTGTCAGCCTTGCCTGCGTCCGATCTGGTCCGATCTGGCTGTGTGTTACCAAATCGACTGGGACAAGAAGGGAATGGAGACGGGAGAGTGTCTAGTGTGTTGCTTGTTTGTGACCGGGATAGCCTCATGATGGGTTGCCTGCCTCCGCCTTCGACGTGGTCCCATAGAAATTTATATGAGGTAGTCGGTTCCTCGTTGAGCCCTTGTTGGCGATGTCTTGGGTCTGGGTCGCATAGTGGGTCATGACGTGCCTGTACTCCATTCCAGCTGGAACGATCCTTCAACAAGTATACAGAGCCTCAACTGTGGAGATAATAAATCATCCTTCGGCCTTCATCCTCCTGAATGCGAAGGCGATCATCGTGAAGCATAGGTCAGCGTAAAGCGTGGGATCTACAAGCCTACAGCATGACTAATTCCCCAAGAGGGCATCTACTACAGAATCCAGTTTGAACTTTAGAAGAGCGTAAATCAATCAATTCATTTACCCGATACCTATGGTCTATATATGTCTAACCTATTACTATCAAAGCAAATCATTACTATCTAACCATCATGCGCAGTCTATACCCAACAGCCATTACATCCCCATCCCTCTCTCCGCCAACCGCCGACAAAACGGACTCTTCTTTCTCATCCACGGTCCGAAATAAAGAAAACTAAAAGGAATCGGAATGCAAGCCAAGCTCGCAAACCCAATCACCGACGTACCCCATCCCACTCCGAGCGCCTTATACAGCGGGTCCGCCGCCAGCGGCAGCACCGCGCCGACAAGGCTTCTCGTGATCACCGAAGCTGCCAGTGCACTTGCAGAATAAATCCTGTACACATCAGCGATATATGTCTGCAGGGAGATGAAGATGATCTGATAACCGAAGCCGAAGAACACGCCCGAGAGCACGGGCGCAATCCAGTGGATGTGCGGCTGGGCGCTCCATCCCAGCCAGAACAGTCCGATGGTAAGGCATGGCCCGCCGAGGCATCCTGTTGGGAGGCGTTGGAACTCGGCCCGCGATGTCCAGGGTCGGCCTTTTGATTTGGCTTTTTCGTAGACAGTGTCGTAAAAAAGGGCGAAGAACCCTGATGAGGATGCTCCGATGCCGACTGTGGTGTATTAGCGCCGGAGCTTGCGCTGGTAGCAGGGTGACTTACTGGCTATGAATGCAAGAGCTGTTGCCTGCACGGAGAAGTTGTAAGTACCTGAATCACGAGTCAACATAGCACTTTTCATCCCGGTTGTTCAGTCGCAAAGCACGCATACCTTCGAACACAATAGGATATGCCTGGAAGGAGAAGAAGATCAATCCATATGCGTAAGCAAGATAGATGGAACTAAACAACACGACAGGCTCAAATATCAACATCGTAAGGGGTCGCGTCAAGATTTGAATTGCTTCGTCCTTGAAGCCGGCAGAGTTCAACTCCTGTAGAGTGACATAGTCGTTTGAATTCGTTTCTCTTCGTAGACGCATAGCTTCCTTCTTCACGATATTAGGTCCAAACGTCTCTTCAGTATTCGTCAGCGAAGGCTCATAGGAAGACACATATATATGGACACGACCCACCAGAAATAAACATCAGGGCAATCCACACGCATCCATAGAATATCGTCGCTAGCCGGTAGCTCCAGCGCCAGTCATCCGGAAGCACGCAACCAGAAATGATCGGTCCAAGGATAGGCCCAAAACTCGTTGCCTGATGATTATCAGTCAGAAATTTATTCGAACCACCAACTCAATCCTCATACGTACAGACATGTACGCGGCCATCATGCGTCCTCTCATCCTCGAATCCGAGAATAAATCAGAATATACACCCCCAACCACCGTCTGAGGCGCCGACCCTGCCGTCCCACAGATCCATCGGAATACCAGCATCGAGCGCCAGTCCGGGGCCAAGGCCGTTCCGAGTGACCCAAGAACGAACAGACTATATGTCCAGAGAAGAACAGGTCTCCGTCCGATAGTCTCACTGAGTGGGCTGAACACGATGGGCCCAACCATGTATCCGATAAGGAACACAGCCGTCGGAAGGACTTTGTTCATGTCACCTTTCACATTGAAATCTCGCATCGTGGATTCGACAGAATTACTGGGCAATGAGGAAGTTATCCCGCCGCTGAGGACGAGAAGCAATGCCACAATGGCGATGTACAATTTTCGGGTCTAATGCGAATGAAGTTGTCAATGAGTATATATTCATGAGATACATATGATGAGCACTCACAAACTCCCAGTTGGATGGGTTCTTGCTTGACCCTTCGTCAAACTCGACGAGCACTTGATGCTCCGACAGCTTGACTAACCTGTAACCCTCCTGCACCATTGCGATCGTCGAACTGGCGCCGTGCAAATTATCGGGTCCTGCAAAACAGCCATACTTCCGTCCTGATATACGAATGCCATTAGCAAGAGGCGTACGCAAGCATTCATTGGAATGTGGACCCAACCTGAAGATTTGACAGGAGCCTCAGGGCAACTAGGGATGGTAGTAGCCTGTGTCGTCATTTTGTCTTCCAACGGATGCCAACTGACTGTCTCATGAGTGTGTCCTGAACGATATGTTCAACCAAACCTGTGTCCCATCCGGGTTTCAGAAACAATATGTAGATTTTTCTTACTGAACCAGGTGGGGAATAAAAACTACGTGAGTCACGGTGAAAAAAACATATCGACTGGCCTAGCCATATGGTCTACAAGCGAAAAACCAGTTTGAGAGAGGATACATGCACATTTTTACCAATGAGTGCTCCGTATAGTTCGAAAATTTTATGTGGTGACCGGCGCCGTACCGGCTCCGGACATACAGGATGCCCGCACGCGGAGCCGATCAGGAGCCGGAATGTTGATCTGCAACCCCAACGCCGGGTGGTGGATATCGGATTTCTGCTCCGGAAGATGAGCCCTTGAAGTACTGGCCTCAATTCATCGATTATCATGGGCCATAAGGCTCTGTGGACACTGTTACTCAACTCTTACGTGGAATTTCCGTGGGTTCTTGATGATTCGCGGTGAAGCTATTCTAGTATAGTTGGCACATCGATAATGATTCATGAACAGATGGATGATCTAGCGCTCAAAATCGAAACATTTTTACACACGCGACCAATGCGTCTGGTCTCACGGCATCGAAGGCATGACAGGCAGGAAATCAAAGATGTCGTTCTGTTCCTCCTCGAAAAGGCCGAACGAATCCGCGATGGAATTAGACAGCGTCCAATTGGGAACTTCAACAGCTCCAGGGATCTTGGGCAGCGGCGGCCTGCACACTGCAGGCTTTTCATTTCCACTAATAGGGACCGTCCCTTCTCTGCCACCTTGGTAGATGGCAGGTGCACCTCTGTTGTTAGGATCCTCTAGCCCCGAGAGTCCCGCTGGAGGTGCAAGGTTGGTAAGGCTTGCTTGCGGTGCAGTTGTCCCGGCAGTATCAGCATCATTCGGGTTGGGTATCTCTGCGTCTTGGCTGGATGGTGGCCGTTGGTCGGCAATGAGAGCTCGGGCATATGTGACAAATATTGAAACTGTGCGATGAATATCTGGATAAGGCGGTTGTCGTAGAAAATCACATATTCGCTGCGCTCTTTCGAGGAGTAGCTCTTGGTTGATGAGAGCGGATCGCCAGCGAGCGATACGTAACGCAAAAGTTGCTTATTATTTAGATACTTCCTAAAGACTCAAAGCTGGGACAACTCACTGACAAAGGCAATGGTCAGGGCAGGATATGTCGGAGCCCATGGAAATTGACAGCGATAGGACGTCTCTACGATCAGAAACCCCAGTTGATCCATTATTGTACTGACGAGAGTTCTCCAAAGATTGAGCACGTCTTCCTCTTGCCGATCAGGTTCCGGTATAGCGGACTGTATTCTTTGGATCCGGGCCAACGAAGCGCAGAGGACGAAGATGCGGCCGTAGTTCAACATGAGCTTAAGGCTGCACCGCTGAAAGGCGCCAGCGTGGAAACCGTTGTCTGCAATGCAATCAGCATTCCTAAGAGACTAGTACGGCTCAAGTAAAAGGTACTACCTACTTTCGTGGATCTCATCCCATGTAACCCACCAATTATGTAGCCTTGACATGATTGCCGGCAGCTCCTTGGTGACGATCTCATCTATGGTCCGGCAATTTTCAATAAGCAATCGAAACCGTCCTATGTCGTCGTTAGTCCCGATCGTAAGTTCAACATAGCTGGACCAACCTCGCAATTGATGGATTTCAATGATAGACACTGTTCGCATATCGCACGGAAGGGAGAGAGGATACTCCAAAAACTTGCGCAACTTCGCAATATCGACTTCATTGATGCGCGACTTGCGTCCAGTGCCGGATGCGACATCTAGTTCCAGAGTGAAGCTGATCAGCCATGTCCTTGTTTGCCATACTAGCTTTCGTTCTTCCAAGGAAGCGGACAGCGAGCTTCGCGGTACAGTCTCCTGGGACAGAAGTCTGTCCAGCGACTTTTCTAGACCGGAGTCAAGCGCGGTGCGGAGGATCAATGCTGTTGAGAACCAGGTCTTCTCGGAATACGCAGCCAGCAGGATCATTCCCTGAACGGTCTCAACCTTCGTCGGTCTTTCGAAGAAGCTGTCTTCGGCCAGCCTCTGGGCTTCATCTTGGAGTACGCGCTGAAGATGCGTGTCACTCCGCAGGTCCACCATGGCACGACTGGATAGGTAGATGATAACAGAGAAGCAGAACAGTGATCGCGAACGCATAGAGTCAAAGGTGTCACGTATGGGATCGAAGAGCCCAAGGAAATTCTTGCTTCCCCCGATAAATCTAGAATAGCGCATAAGCCCCCATTTACCCTGGCCATCGTGACAGGCGCGTATAACTCACCGCTCATACATGACTCTGGCATGCTCTTCGCTAATGATCCCTCGAGCGATAATGTCTTTTCTTGGATCAACCTCGGCCGAATTCTCCATGAAGATCTGCGTAGAGCTTAGCAGTGCACAAGGCCAGACGTAGGACAGGATTACGCACACTATTCGACCCTAGTAGATTCACTGACATGGAATGAACCACAGACACGGGCGCAATCATATCGTTTGGACTCAACTCTTGTGATTCCGGTCCATGGCGGTCCACACTCTGCGATGCACGCGCATCGCGACCCGGGACCAGTCCAGGAAAAGAGTCAATGGATGTCTCCAGAGCAACATCACGGCCCGGAGCCGGGGAGTATTGTAGCTCCCCCGGCGCAGTTGTCTCCGAGCCATGTCGTATACTCCGCGGCCTGCATTATCGTTAATCTACCGCGCAACAATACACAACCGACAGCCTTGGCGGCGTGGCTCCTACCTTGCATGTTCAAGCGCCGGAGTTCTGTGCCTCCCCGTGCGCCGTCGACCCCCTCCCTCCATCGGATCCAGGATACAATCCCGGCCGGTGGAACGACAGCGGGAGCAAGGGACCTGGGTGCGCGCGTCGCAGCGCATCTTCTGCTTCCTGCACCATCGGCACGCCTTGAAGAAGCGGATAGGAATATTTCCCGAGGAAAAGTAAAGCTCTGACTCTCTCTCGCTCATGGTGTTGGCGACATTCACACCTCGGGGCCGAGATATTGGGAATGTTGGATGTGGAGTGAGTCAGCCCGGCTCATTTAGTTAGCGCATCTATCTAGTGTGGGGTGAGTTGCGACAAGTATGGAACCATGACCGATATATTCGCGAGGACGACGCTGAATGCCAGTGTGAGCGTATATTTTCACGTATTCTCTGAGCCTCTGCGTCACTCTATTTGTACTGAATATGAGCATGCAGGAATCATCATCGCTTCCATCTATCGGCGGTTAATCTTCCGGATAGAATTAGTGACCATCAGACAGCGATCTTCATACCAGTGGCCCGTCGAATCCATTGTTATCTAACTAAATCGCCCTTTCGACGATTCATGTGCAATAAACTCAGTCTTCTTGAGACAATTCCTACGGCCTAGCTAGTTCCCACTGCAATCATCATGCCACAGGGCCAAACTCGTCCTAGGAATGGCGTCCAGACCTGGCGGTTTGTAATTTCTAGTAGAAGTATTTTACTAGATAATGTCAATTTCTGGCTCATAGAACTAACAAACCCCCGATGGTCTAGTTGGATATGACGTTCGGCTGTAATTGACACATTTCACCGAAAGGTCGCTGGCTCGATTCCGGCTCGGGGGAATTTTTTTTCTTCTCTTCCCTTGTCCTTCAGTTTTGGCTGCCAAAATGCTGCATTCATACGGATGTTGCAGCGCATATTCTTATTGGCATCCAATTTAATACATTTTCTGTGTTCAACATTTGACATCATTCAGTTCCGCAAGGAAACACTACTCCCTAGGGAGAGCCCTCAGTCTGTAGCTTGTGTTAATATTGCCACGCCTAATATTTACAGCTTGGGCGAATAAAAGGCTAAACTGACAACTATGTATGATTGTTGTGATTTTCTTGGTCTTAACCGTTGCAAATACAGAAGTCCAGCTATGAGTCGGATCCCAGATTATATATATTGTGATGCTATCCACAGCTGCTTCACAATTGCCCCCAATAGTGTTCCACGCCAAAGAATCGGGCAATTTCGTTCATATAACTGGAGCTATCACCATAAGTATGCAGGCGAAGCCGGGCACTCGTTGGTCCACAGGTGATGCGTATAAGGATGCAACTGTTGGGAGGGATCTCCACGGCTCCGGGTCTTTGATCCCCTGACGAGATAGCTACCATGGAACCATTTAGCAATCTCTCATGAAGAGAAGTATTCAATAATCCTCTTCTTACTGTAGCTAATACAGAGAATTTGCTTCCATTTTCCACTATCAACCGACAACACAGAGCCAACCATGGAACCGGCTGGACTCCATCACATCTCAATGCCATGGAGGCTGTCGAAAGGTCGCCCCCAAAGACAGAAACCCGTTCTCATCCCCAGCAAGCGTGCCTTCGAATCCGACCAACATGCCATCCCCCAAGTTCTCCATCTCGTACCGAGTGCTTGATTTTCCAGGGAAGAATGACTTCTGCGCATCCGTCACAAACCAGAGACCATCAACGCGGTCATCCGCATAGATATACATGATCTGAATTCTCTCCCGCTGTCCGAAATGAAACTGCTTCGAAGCCGGGCCGTCGCAGCGTCCAGCACGTTGCTCGTCATCCTCGGTCCAGGTCACGCTCAGTCCCGCGATGCCATCTCCCCGGCTGTCAGGTAGCAGGTCCTCCCATATTTTGATTGTCTTCACGGGCATAGGTTGGCTTCTTGGCATGAGGGTGAATTTTGCAGCGTCGGATCTGGTTGTCGGAGGGTCTGTGTTTCCTACGGGTGTGTTCTTCGCACAGTGGAATTCCCGGCACAGCGTGGTGACTTGACTCGGCGCGGTAGCGGTCATTGTTGGATCTTGCAGGGTGGTGGTCGTTAATTCACTATTTTTGCTGGAGATAATGCGATTGTTTTCGTCCCGAGGCAAGGTAGTTCGTAGTATCTAGTAGGTACATCCCTGGTGCATTCATTCAGTCTCACAAAAGCCAGATAAGCAGGTAAGGAACGGCCCGTGTGTATATTTTCTGTCGCTTGGAATTGCCTGGCCTTATGCTCCGACATTTCCTGCCGAAAGCCACATCAGTATGATACTCCCCAACACATCAATGGCTGTGGCGACAGGGATGACGTTGTAAGGAATGATGGTACTTTCTTTGTTTTGTGACTTCCATTGCTTGCGCTGCTTTGCTGGTGCCAGTCAGACGTCGTATTGGGCCTGGTGCAACTGGAGGCAGCCAGCGGGAACACGGATACTGAAGATTCCAGACCAGTCCATGTCTTGGAGGCACCAACAAGTCCCAGGCCTAATCCGCCTCGCGGTTCTCTGGAGCTGGAATACTGTCACTAGACTTGCCTGAGATTCAGTCGGCTATCGAGGATCAACCTTACTGCCTAATGCCTGAAAGCAAGACAAGGAATGTCCAATCATGTACAAAATCCTTGGCTTTCCAGTCACAACAGCCACCAGAACATCTGTCAGCTGATACAAAGAACAAACAAATCCCATGCCGGCTACCAGTCATATCATCGCGGTTGATGGCGTCGCGCCTGTGCCAGCGTTCGATATCGTCCAGCAGCAGCCCTCCTTGCCTTCTTGCCCCATATCATCATTGGAATAGTAATACCATTTATGGTGAAAGAAATACACGCCACAGCGATAAACATATTCTCCAGGCCTGTCGCTGCAATCCATGGACTGAGACAAAATACGAATATCATCGACAGTCCATTTCGAATGAATGTGACAGCAACAAAAGCGTCACCCACAACCTTTATTCATATCAGCAATTCGTCCAGGTGTGCAAAACATAGCATAGGCACTCACGTCCTGGTAGCAATCCATCAGGTAGGAAAGGGACGCATCAGCGATCAATGAAAATGCGAAACCAAAGACTGCCGCGCCCACAGCGACAACAATCCACGGTACGCCCTGACACCGACGTTAGCAATCGCTCTGATTATCTCAAAATGCTTGAACTTACCCTTGCCATGCATAAACCAAAAAGGAGGATACCTCCGGGGCATAATATAATTCCGGGGAGCAGCACCCAGAGACGCATCTCGGGCTCATAGATCCCGTTGTTGAGTTTGGCTTGACGGACAATCCACCAGTCACTGAAAGGACCACCTGCGATGCTCCCGAGTACTGTTCCTATAAAGGTAGACAGGTTGAAGAGCCCAATTCCTGACGCGGAGAAATTGTACGGCGGATTCAGGAGATAGGTCGACTGGGTCGTTGCAAGGACCGAAAACCAACACAGGAGCGAGCCGTACATGATGGCGGTATAAGTGACTGCCGGGAAGGTGAAGAGTAGCTGAAACGGCTGGGCGATGTGCTGCAAGACCGGTGTATCAGTCTTGGTGATCAATGCCAGGCGTTGTTTATAGCTCTTCTTCGACACGGTAGATTGAGGAACGTCGTCTGGCAAGGACGCTTTTGACTTGTTCATGTCCTTGCCCGCATCATGGGGCATGCCCTGTCCCACCATAGTCACAACATACTTCGACTCCTCATAGAAGAACAGGAAGAGGATGAAGGTCACTCCAATGAGGATGACGCACCACCACCAGATCCACCGCCAACCCTGCGAGATGGTGATGAATCCAGCCGGAACAAGCGCAACGTATGCCCCCATCGACACCATCACCAGGTAGATTCCATTTGCCCTCCCTCTCTGATGAACGAAAAACAGATCGTTGACAGTCATCTGCACCATGACCTCGCTAACTGCACCTGCAGCCCCCGTCACGACATTCGACACGATCAGTTCCCATGCTGTCATGACCTTCGCCTGCCAGATGGAACCTGCAATCTGCACCAGCAAGCTGACCAGGTAGACTGGCCGCCGGCCATACTTGTGGGCCAACGGAATGGCGAAAATGCAGCATACGCCGAGACCAGCGAGGTTTGCCGCAAAGGAGTTGTTCATATTTTCGAAGGAGATGCCGAGCTGCTCATTTACCGGGCCCCATGCTACTGTTCCAATATCGACAAGGGTGAATGTAAACAGTGTGAACAGGAGTACGAGCGTGAAATTGACCGTCTTTCGCAACTTTGACCAGTTCTATAGATCCGGTGAGTATGGTCGTCAGCTGCTGCTTCTTGGGTAGACAGTTGTTGCACACTTACCAGTGGATCATCGGGGTCGTCCGTGGGAGGCGGTTGGAGAACGATCGTGTTCCATTCTTTCTGTGTTAGCTTGAAGAAATAGCAACATGTCTACTGGTTCTACCTTCAATCTGAACAGTCCCCGGGGGCTCCATGATGTCGGCGTCCATCTTGTATCCGAGTGTGATAACTAGTGCATGTCAGAGTTCCTGGACGGAGGATGAGATGTCCATCTAGATATTTCAGATGGAAGCTATCGAGGGGGTTAATCTAGTTATCCTGCACTTTACCCCGCATGGACCAGGACCTCCTGTCTCCTCTAGGGACCTTCAGCTCCACTGCTACAATAGAGTATAGTAAACGTCTATATGTTATTGATGTATGCCGACACAAGATACATCTACTATATTTGCTTGCATAGTCAACACAGCGTTCGTATACAATGGTCACAGCCAACAGAAACAAGCCCATCTTATTCTCGTTGAACAAGCCGATAAGGCTAAGCCCCTATCTCATCGACTTCCCCTCATTCCTGGTCGGCCTATCCGACGTCCTATCACTGAATCTAGAGCTATAGCTGAGGGGTACCGCGACGAGCTTCCATATTCGGACTGTTTGCTCCTGGTTTTCTACACGACGTTAATAGTTTCTACCATAGATCCTTGTGACCCTTATCGTCTGACTATGGTGAAAGAAAACAGGTCTCGTTCTCGAACGGCGGACTTTTGTCCGGTGGCCAGGCAGATTTATTTGTACCACCATTATTGATTATCATAAACCCCGTATCAACACTTGGAGTATCTGTTGATGCTAGGCCTTGCGTGTGGTCTGTTGCACCCATAGAAGCTGGCTGACAGAGAGAAAGCCCTGGTCAGTAGTACGCGATCAGTACTTCGTGGTTCGACAAATATCAGCACATGCAGATATCTCCAGCAAACACTACTAAACTTGAGCTAATTCGGCCCAACCGTTCTATGGTGACGGACTAGGAAGTATGCCCGTCGCCACGTTGTTCCTCTCCCGAAAGAAAGTCGGTCCCGTCGGCTCCGACTATACGGCCGAAGACAATAGCTCAACCCTATACCAGCATATCAATAGCCTCGGCATAAACTTGACATCAAATTCTCCACTGCTTCTAGAATCGTTCTTTTCTAGCTGAAGATCTTTCGCAGAGTTATTTTCAAGCTGCTAAGCCAGAGTGGCGGAGGTGGTGACGTCACAAATTCGCCCGTTTCTATATCCGTATACCATGACAGCTATCATGTTCAAGAGGAGGTCAACTAGCATCAGAGGACACAAGGCGAATTAGAAGGTGGTGACTAGGAGTCAACAGCCATACAGTTCACCCGACGCTACTAATTACCCTCGCACCGTAGTTTATTGGTCATTTTGGTTGCCAGGTTTTCTACTCAATGCCCATTAAGGAGCATACTAATGATCGAGCCAGTCTTACTGGTCAATATGCGTTGAAGGAACCGACCTTCCTACGGCCAGATACACTTGAATACCTTATCGTTATTAGAAGTGGTTGGTTTGAAATGGGTTATGCTTAATCAAATCCTAAGAAGGACCTGTGGTTGAACGGACCTAGTACTCTTCCTTCCATTCTATCACACCTGGAAGTTTTCTCTTTTCTAGTGCGTTCACGTGCATCATAGCACAACCTGTTCAAGACGCTGAAGCAAAAACAAGAACATACAACAGCAGGGATTCGCTGGCGATTACCCACCCAACTACTAACTTGCCGGCGTGTGGCTCGTGTGCAGTCAGTAGTCGGGTGGGTGTCGCCAAAAGGTGCGAGTTGGTGCACAGTCTTGGTGCTCGTACGACTGACAGATCGGCGGCCAACAGTCGTGGACTGCGGCGTTTTGGGCTGCCCATCTGCCGTCTTCTACATTACGCTGATTTGCTGACGAAACAGGACGTAGCCAAATAATTGGTCAAACCGTGACATGACATCCATAATATTCATAATCCGGGTTGTACACGTGAAAGCCATTCGGTTACAGTCCGACTAAATTCGCGCGAAATACCCATATAGACACCCAGTTGTTGGAGTAGACCCAGCATCGTGGTAACATCACCGCGTAGGTTCCGTACAGGCATTTTCTTTGCCAGTTCAGGGATCGGATCAGTCAGAAACGTGACGACCTCTGACATATCTCGTGTCGTGTCAAGAAGAGGCGGGTCCTTGTAGACAACATGGCGAACATCGTCCCAGTCGGCGACCTGTGGAATCCACAGGCATTGCTTCTCCATTGCCCGGCAGAGACAGTGGAGTATACTAATATAGGCGGTTGCCGCGGCAAAGAGAGCGGAATGAATATGAATGCAGTGCGAGCGGCCGAATGAGAGTTGCTGACAGAGATTGAGGATGGCCGTCGAATGAAGAAGCGCACAGCGCAATTCAGCTGAATCCAACCAACTATCGATGTAGCCCGCAAACACCTCTTGAAGAGGATCACTTAGCTGCTGCTGGATCTCTTGTAAGTCTATGACAAGGCTAATGCAGATAACATGCCACCGAATCTCATGCTCGACTCTGTCCGAAGCAGACAAGTGCAGGATATGGTCTAAGCGCAGCTGGGTGAGGATGTTATATAAAGCGGCACGAGAGGGAATATCCTTAGCAACACGACCGCCATTGGACTTATGCTCGCCAACACACGAGTGAATACCTTCCATGATGACTCGAATAGTGAGATAGGAAAGGGGTCTGTATTTGATAGGCTTCCCTTCCAGAAGCAACTCGTACAGTTCACTAAACGTCAGTCCATCATCTTCCTGTTTCTGGAGTTCTGTCAGCCACTCATCCGCGGTCGATGCATAGAAGAGAGAGTCGTCAGACGGTATGGGTAGCATGTTGCTGATGTGGCGGACGGTAGTTGGTCGACCAGAAAGATCGGCCATCAGGCCATCTAGAATGTAATAACCAAGAATCGACCTGCGAAACGCCTCTTGAGTCGCCCAAGCTTTCCATCTCTTCTCCTTTTCTGACGAGGATTCATGGCGGAATGACGCATAACTGAGGCGAGAAGATGTTTCGTACAGTCCCTCACGTCTGATTCGCTGGAAGGCTGTAGCTATACACATCAAGCCAGATTCCCGCAGGTCCTTTTTCTAATCTATGTTAAACAAGCCAAGATATATGGAGTGTAAGCTCTATATGCGTACCCCGGATAACATGGCGTAGCATTGCCCAAGAAAAGTGATTGTCATGATTGAACTGTCAAGTGTGTGGTCCCCGATATGTCCAATCTTGGAAATGAAGACAGTTAGTAACATGGTTTCGTGTAAGTTAGGGTCACATACAATGGAACTCAGGAACCTTTGCTGCACCAAACGCCAGAGGGACTCTCCCTAGGAGACTTAGTTAAGTGCGCATTGCGACGGAGGAAAATAAACCTTGGCGGTTGAAGACCCATCTTCGGTAATAAATGAAGACCCAACGGCCATCATTGTCAACAGCAATGGATAGGTAGGCTCCGTGGCCACGTAAGTTGGCATATGGATCGCCGGTATAACCGGAATGAACCGTGTGAAAAACATATGGATGCATGTTTCGAGGTAACAAGGGTCTGAAAGTAAAGTGCTAGCGTCGGATGCAAGACTCTCAGTCTGTCCAAAAATCCATTAGAGCCCCGCAAGAATGTTATCTACCAGGGTCCCTTACCATCTCGCGTATGGAGTGAGCTAGCTCCTGAACCGCCCGAGGTCCGCGCGTTGGTAGCCTATCGTCTCCACCTCCAAGCTTCAGACCCTGGTCTGATCCAAGAGGTTGCGCGGAGGTTGTTTGTGAGGCTTCCTCTCTCATTATACTCGGCCACAGCTCCAATTCTGGGAATTCAGACTCCATATTCTCATGGAGGTCCATATATGTTGGTTGGGAGTAAATTGAATGGTGGAGCTCCTGGCCAGAAGATGAGGTAATGACATCAGGAGAGGAGAGCAGATCCAACTCTTCCAATAATGCCGATGAGCTGGCATTAAAGCAGCTCCCAGCCTGTAAAGCTTGGCTGTACTGCAACCCTTCGTTCTCTGCAGAATATGCATGTATGCGCATATGCCGCGAGAGCGTATCCTGTCGACTGAACCGCTTATGACATTTTGAACATTCGAACGGCCGGGAGCCTGTATGGGTCCGGAGATGTCGACAAAGATGTTCGGTCTTTGTAAATCGCTTGCGACAGAAGGCACACTGATGGGGCCGAGGGCCTGGAGCAGTACTTTGCCGTACAGATTGGGAACCCGAGCGTGAAGAGGTCTGCATGATGCTCGAAGCAAACAACTTTGGCCACCTGGTATTGTTCACTTGTACTGTAGCAAGTCACCTCTCCTCAAATGTCGGTCTTAGAGAGGGGACACAATGTGGGTGTTTAGCATCTAGGAGCCCGAAGTCCGGCGCCGGAAAAAAGACGACCGGCGGAGGCTTTTTGCGTCCCTGCACCGCAACCAACCTCTTTCTAGAGCGGTCCTATAGCACCATACCAGAAAACGATAGAGGTCTATATCAATCGCCGCTCCGTAAAAAGTGATTGGGTATGAAAAGTTTTTGGTGAATTGGGACTCTTCTTGGGATACCAGGTATGCTTCGTGGCATACAATTGTATCGGCATTATGGATTTACGGCTTAATGGATGTACGGCTTTACGATTTTGGCTGTTTGGAGGGAGGGAAAGAAAACTCCGCCTAGCACATTTCTATTTTTTTCGTATGTACTTTTATGGAAGTCAGGCCTGGAATGACCAGCATAATATGAGCCGTAATGGTAGTCATGCAGGTCGATAGGATAATCTTAAAATTCAAATCCCGCCCAAAAGAAGTCAGGGCATTGGCGATATTGATGTATCCTATGCACGCAAAAGGAGTCATCGGGTCTCCGCAATGCCCCGCCACATTGCGGGGAAATATATTTCGGATGCAAAATACAGTAGGCGAGGGGATACTGCTGCTGGAGAATATCCCAAATGACCCTTCCAGTTGGTCAAAAACTCTTGCACAAGGTATCATTCACGTGGCTCTTGCAAGATGGCCCCTTCTCGTCCATCCAAGGGCGACGACGCCAGTTTGAAGCCGGATATTCAATCCCGTTCGGCTTCCCGCCGTTTGTTCGGAAAGCAAATGATCATCACCATCATTTTCCTCGTTCTCAGTGCATGGACATGTGCAATTTGGATTTTCAGCTCGGCTTTCAAGCAACCCGAACGAGCATCCAATCTCCGGATCCTTGTTGCCGATCTGGACGGAGAACAAGTCGGTAAGTACTTAATAACTGCCTTGAACCGAAAGCAAATCTAAAGAATATCGTTAGGACAATCTCTAGTGGCAGGATGTGCTTCGATCTCAGGAAAGTCCGAAACAGCGTCATTTGTGTCTGTCGAGGACCTCACAATCCCATATGACCATATCTACAACCAAGTGTGGGAGTAAGTCTGGTAGATCATACGATTTTTCTCTATACGACACCTATAATAATTCAAAAACCAAACAGGGGGCATTACTGGGCCGCAATATCGCAGTGCCCAATGCGACCACAAGGTTCTGGACTGCTTTTGAGAAAGAGAGCGATGCTCCTTACCGTCAGACTGCTGCGCTGCATTATATATACAACGAGGCACGTTGGGCAACAATTGGTGAAGGATATATCATACCATCTCTATCTATGGCCATTTCAGAAGCAAACGCGCGATTCCAGCAGCTCGCAATTCAAGGGCCGAAGACAGAAGCCCTCTCAGCCACCTCCCTGGGAACGCTTCTCGGCGGAATTCAAGCGACTGGAACTAACATCTCTCAGTTGAGCATTGGCATTAAACCATATCTCAATACAGTCGGCATGGTCTTCCCGATAATTATTGAGTTTTTCCTTTCGATGGGTCTTACTGGAATCATCGCTCATTCCGCTTGGCCTAACCCTGCCAATATCCGGTCTACTTTTCTGGTTCGCCTATGCGTGTCGTTGTTCTTCTCCTGCCTTATAGGAATCTCCTGGGAATTGTGGTTTGAGATCTTTCACGAGCATGTCCCAATAAGCGGTGGACAGTATTGTTTGGTGTGGCTAACATATTGGATCTACGGGTTAATCGCCTTCCTTGTTCTTGATACGGCAACCGTATTCGTGCCAATGCCTTATCTTCCTGTCTGCGTCCTAACATACATCATTGTCAATGTCTCGGCGTCGGTTTTCCCCATCGATATCAAGCCTGATTTCTTTCACATCGACTATATCTGGCCAAGCTATAATTGCTTCGAGCTCTTGATTACCATTCTGTCCCATGGTGCAAGTAGCCGGGTTTATCGAAATGTCCCTGTCCTCTTAGGGTGGCTTGTGGTTTGGACTCCTCTCAATTGGTTAGCTGCCAGAAGGAGGGTGAAACTTGCTAGCCAATAACTCATTCGCTCGCGCGGTGCTTTTGGAGACATTAGGCACAAAATGGATGTCGGCCATTCTTTCTTATATTTCGGCTACAATTTCATATGGGATTCTCTCAGACAGCGAAAGTCGAGGAAGCTCCACGGATTGGGTCTAAAGGTATCTGAGCAACAGGTGTCCAAGAGATCACTTGTATAAGTACATAACATTTTCTGGCTACAGCCAAGGCAAAATCTGGAAGGCAACTTGAATATTGAAGACGGTCTAACTATATACATCCTCAATGCCCCTTAAAAACCTTCTCGAAATTATATTCATTCCAGCGTACTGTTGGTCTCAATCCTGCCAGCAGCCACTTTCCGTCGATTTTCTTATAATCGTGCCGAATCAATGCGTGTCCATGGCCCTTCACCTCCACCTGCGTCTTATCAGGCGATGTATATCTCTGGTGTGCTGCTCGTAGCTGACGGAACCCTTGGGCTTCATCCTCAGAGGCTCGAGTGAAACGAGAAGCCCCGATCAGATGCTGCGTATCGACTAAGGGGTCTCCCACAAATTTCTCGCTACTGACCATGCCGACGAACTCGTCTCGGGAAACGACTTGCAAAGCCTCCCCAATCACTTCGCTGTAATCGACCTATGCAAATGTATAAATATCCAGAAGCTCAGGTGTCCAGTGCGAGGCGCGCGATCCACTTACCTGCAAGGTCGGAGCAAGGATCTTTCGCAGTCTACCCCAATCCTTTGAGAAATTGTCAGGATAACCTGCTTTTATGGTTAGGGGAGGAGTTATACTTTCGCATCATAGCTATCCGCCCACTCAAAGGTGATCTCTTTGAGTATATAGGCCACTATTGAGACAGGTAAGTACAAGGTCTGGCGAAACGCAAGGGAAGGTAAGTTGACGCTCACATTCGCCACCGACGCTTTGGTCCATTTTGGCAAGAGTGGTATTATGATAGATGTCCAAGCCTTTGAGCTATAGGAGATATAAAGGCGACTATATATGTCGATCAGCGTGACGTACACTCGTCTCTCCACATCGGATTCCCCCGCAGTAGTTCTATACATTCAACGCAGTCTAGCTGCGACAGCGTCTCCCCACAGTTACGGGGCACGAGTGCGGAGAGCTTGGGACCATGGGGAAAGGTGCCCCAGGATAGGGTTCCAGATTAATCAGGTAAATAATGGGTAACATTCGGTATAAACCAATGCTAACTTGTCTTCACACCAGTGAAACTATCAAACTATCTCGGAAACTTCTTTTTTTGAAGCCCACGGTCTACTGGGTTTACAAGATGTTTCCAGACATTGTCATCAAGAGTATACTCTCTGCTCCAGAGCACCCTGCGTTTAATTACCAAGAGTTTGCACCCCAAGAAAGCATCCTGAATGTCGGACATGTAAAGGAGCCAGGTTACCGGGCTTTCTCGTGCAAGACTATTTTCGCCCGTGATCAAGAAATTATCGTCAGGGACGGAGCAAGTCTCTATGCCGACATCTTCAGACCTGCGTGTTCGGCTTCCCAGCCGGTACCAGCCATTCTCCCCTGGAGCCCATACGGAAAGACAGGGACCGGTCCTCAGAACTACGATACAATGGCTCCATTTCGTGCAGGGATCCCGAAATCCCGCACATCGGGTTATGAAAAGTTCGAGGCCCCGGACCCAGCCGAATGGTGTGCTCGAGGCTATGCGATGATCAACATCGATGCGCGAGGCGCAGGCCACAGTGAGGGCATCATCGCTCATTGGGGTATCCAAGAAGCTGAAGATGTCTATGATGTGATTGATTGGGTTGCAAGACAGCCATGGTGCAACAGGTCAGTCGTGATGGCGGGAAACTCCTGGCTAGCTATCTCGCAAATCAACTTCGTCGCACGATTGAGTCATCCTGCACTCAAAGCTCTGGCGCTTTGGGAGATGTATACCGACCCGTATCGTCACTTTGTCGCCAGAGGCGGTAGGCCACATATCCCGGGATTTCACAAACTGATTGCCGGGGGCTTTGCCGGCCCAAGCGGTGCAGAAGACATTGTTGCGATGTTTCAGAAACGGCCTTTGTACGATGACTACTGGGAATGGAAGCGCATCCCGGTCGAAAACATCACCGACATCCCGATGTACATCACAGCCTCATATTCCACGATGCTGCACACGCATGGCTCATTCCAAACTTTCCGCGAAGCGAAAACGGTCAAGAAGTGGTTGCGTGTGCATCCATACCAGGAGTGTAAGCCACCTGTTTCAACATATGAATGCCGGTGACATGCTGAGCTGACTAAAGAGCGGAACAGGGTATGACCTCTACCGCGAGGACATTAACGACGAGCTGCAGCGCTACTTTGACTTTTACGCGAAAGGAGAGCCCAATGGCTGGGAGGACGAGATACCACCGGTCCGCCTATCATTGCTCGGGTTTGACCCCGAAAGCCCTGCGAGAACCGTTGTGGAGAGGCCGGAGCTTACATATCCTCCTGAGCGCCAAAGACTCAAGACATACTTTCTCGATGCATCCTCCGGGACTTTGCAAGCAAAGCGCCATCAGAAAGAAGCGTCTGCCTCTTATGAAGCTCACCATCTTACGGACTGTGTTGTAGGCAAACCAGATATTTCAGATATTTCTCTGAGAGACATAAAGGCTAATTAATCCATCCAGGATTTTCGTCTATATTTTGCTACGCCCACGGGACTGGCAGGCTATTGCAAAGCAACCCTTTGGGTCTCATGCCAAGAGCACAACGACATGGACATCACGGTGCAAATCAGGAAAATCAATGCGGAAGGGAAGACCTTGAAGCATCTAAATTTCCCTTGTCTGTTCCCGAAGTCTGAAGTGCCCGATGTCAACACGGCCAAATGTCTTGGCCCACAAGGGTTCCTACGCGCCTCTCACCGGAATAGCTTGGAGCGCAACCGGTCTCCTTCGGAGGTTGACCTCTTTTATTCGCACCGGGAACAGTCATTGATAGAACCTGGTAGCAAGGTTCGACTGGAAATACCCATTTGGCCAATTGGAATGGTCTTCGCCCCTGGCGAGGGAATACTGTTACGCGTTGCAGGGCACGATCTATGTCTCCCTGAGACGGAAGCTTGTCGTTTGAAGGAGCCAGAAGACGCAAATGTGGGGAGGCACGAATTACACACTGGAGGCGCATTCGATAGCTCGTTGACCGTACCATTCATCTTGGGATACGAATAGAACTGCCAGAATAGAAGCTATCAATAGTACCAAAGAGCCTCAAAATCCGTCGATAACTACTCCAGGGCTGTAAGTCCGGACTCTCCCTCCGATCCGTAATCTTCTCCACATCTGTGCCAGTAGAAGAGGAATGTGACCGCCTGGACCACCAGAACTGACCCAAGCACATCCCCACAACAATTAAGCCTAGGTAGTTACTATGTATACAGATAAGGCGGAGATCATCCATCTACTCCCCGCACTCGCTTCCCGCAATCCCGCATTTGGGGCGCTGTGGGGGAGTGCCTCCCTTCAGAGCATAAACACGGCCTTGTGTGACCGGCATTGATCCGTGGACTCTCTCCACCAGGGAGCCTGTTCACACTTATAAAATGGTCGAGCAGTCTCCACAGAAATAGACAAGTACAAAAAATTTCTCAATTTGTGTTCTCATTTACCACATCATGACGATCTCAGCTTCATTCACTACAGTCCTTGTGACGGGCGCAAACTCCTTCTATGCAGCCGCCATAATGGAGAAGCTTGCAAAGAAGGGGGTAATCATCCACGCTACTGTCCGTAGTCAAGCAGCTAAGCCTCCTCTTGAAGCTCGTTTCGGTAGCTCAATCAAGGTCTTTATTGTGCCTGACATCACCGCGTCAACTGCCTTCCAAGAGGCCATAGTGGGCTGTGATGCTGTTTTCCACATCGCGTCCCCGTTCCGCTATAAGTTTACGGATGCGAAGCACGATGTTCTCGAACCAGCAATACAAGGAGCGCTGTCCGCCTTGAAAGCGGCCACCACGGAGGCCAGCGTACGACGCGTCGTCTTCACCAGTTCAGTAGCAGCATGCATCAACCCCGTTCATCCTACTGGCTTCCATCGTCCGGGATACGTGTACACGGAAGCTGACTGGAACCCACTATCATTTGAGGAGGCAGCAACCTACACAGCATTTCCCCCAGTGTACACCGCGTCCAAGGCCTTGGCCGAGAAAGCAGCGTGGGAGTTCATGAAATCCGAGCCGCGATCCTTTGATTTGGTCTGCATAAACCCGTGCCATACGTGGGGAACTTATAAACAACATGTGTCATCGTCGGAGAAGATGAACGCTACGAATTCTGATTTGGCCCGTTTGATGGACGGGGTTGAGCCGGACCTCCCTCCTACCATCATGCCGTGGATGACAGATATCGATGAAGTGGCCCAAGCCCATGTCAATGCCCTTTACAACCAAAGCGCATCCGGCAGATATATCATTGCCAACTCCCCATATGATTTTCAACAAATTGTTGATCTGATGCATTTGCATTTCGCGGACTCGGACTGGGTCGAGAACGTTCCTCGGGGCATTCCAGGCGGAAAGTCAGTGGGATCGCACTTTGTACTGGATAACCGCCGATCAAGAGGAGCTAGGAGTCGTCTATCGGGCATGGACCCAGAGCATTATCGACTTTTGTACTCAGTATGCGGCTGACAGGAAACGCTGGGCGAAGAATAGTGCTTGAAGCATGAATTCTCAAAAGTGATAGTTGCGGCTGAGTGGACAGGAAGCCCTGTTTTCCACCCTCTACAGTCGTATGCCCTGCTGGACATATCCAAGTAGTATCTATCCAGATTGGGGATTTGTGGATTGGCCAGTGAGGAGTGGCCAGTGAGGGAAGACGTAGATTTATTTCTGGCAACATACAAGGCATGTATCCAAAGTCTTCATGTAAAGTGGTTCAAATCTATCGTCGGAGGTATCTGAATGTTGTATAGGAGGTTTAACCAAGAAAAAGAACTATGTCCCATTTCGTCCATTTCCAACGATACGATATCGCGTAGAAAACTGAAAACGACATTATATACAATCGAGCAGTCGAGACTATGATAGCCCAAAGACCAATATACGCTCACAACAGACCCATCAAGTGAATTGCCGGATGCTTCTTCCCCTTCTTGATACTCTGATTCAAGCCCATCAATTCATTGATAGCAATCTGTGCTCCACGAACCATATAGTCCTGCGTCACGACAGGCTCATCCGGGATATCCACAAACTGCCCGATAAGAGCAATATTCTCCATCCGCTCCGGGATAATCGGGGGCCGGTTGCCACACGCCCGGGGCAACAGCGTGGCCGTGCCGCGCGGCACAAGACACGGGATGGTGATGGAGTCGCGGAGGATCTTCTCGACAGGAAACTGCAGCTGGTGCAAGATTTCCGTAAAGACCTCCTCGCCCGAGCAGTTGATCATGGACTTGTTGACAAAGTTGCCATTGTGCTCGGGGTACAGCGCGTACCCCCACAGCACGTAGACGTCCTTAGGTTGGTTGGGGAAGAGCGGCTGCTGCGGGATTTTTAGCGTGATGAGCCAGCGGCTGTCTTTGATGGTGACGAGGGAGCCGGTGCCGGGCTTGTCGCCAGTGAGCTGGACGAAGCGGTTGAAGAAGTCTTGGTTTTTGAGCGTGATGGTGAAGGATGCGATGCGGGACTCAGACATGCGGGTACAGAAGTTGTAGGCGTTGCCGAACCGGGCGTCTTTCGTGGAGAGTTCCAGCCACAGGAGCCAGTTCTCGTCGAGATCTTTGTCGACTTCCATGAATTCGATTGACGGTGGCGTGATGTTGGTGCCCGTCGCGGCACCGGACATCACGGAGCCCAGGGATACAACGACGATGTCGTCGGGTTTCAGGTTGATGACGTGTTCCGGATTGTCGTCCTTCGTGGTGTGAATCTCGGTGATACGACAGGTGGAGGAGCTCGATGTACATTGCGTGATTATGTCGGTGACGGTGGTGTTAAATTGGAAGTCGGCACCGGAGGAGATGAGGAATTGGGCGATGGGAGCGATGATCGCCTCGTGGCGATTATACCGGCCACGGTCCAGTCGTCTCGGGCGATTTAAGTCGTGGATATCATGCATGAAGCGCGAGATGAAACGACGGAGTTCGGCGGCGCTGTGCCACGGCTGGAAGCCAAACCTGTGTTCTTTGATCAGCACTCGCTCTGCAGTTTTCAAAAGCGTGGAGCTCACGTAGTAGCCAGCATCAGCCAGTAGTAGCTCTTGAAGAAGTTTTCGCTGAAATACTCATTAATGCGAGTCCGTCCAAGGGATTTTTCCGTTTTGGAGGTCAACATGAACAGGTCGACCCGGTCTCGCAATCCCAAATTGACCTTCTTTGGATCCGTTCGCGACAGGCCGTACGACTTGTGGCTGAGAAACCGCGTGTGGCACGCTTCCCTTAAAGGGTTCTCTTCGTTGTAGGCGACAATGTCGTCCAAGACCGTACGTCCGTGGCGCGTCGTCGAGGGCACCAAAGACAAAAGATGCTCCATGCACACATCGTTGAATTGTGGCATGCCTCCTGCGCGGAAATCATACCCATTCGTGGCATCGCCATAGCTGATAGTTCCGCCGCCGGCCATACTAAGCTTTTCGAGTATGTGGACACGCGACGGCGGCACCCCGGCTTCCTGGATCAAGTGCACGGCTGCCGTGAGCGACGGGAGACCGCTGCCCAGGATCCAGGCTTCGACCTTGCTTGGATCACGACGATCCCGCCGGGGAACAGATGAAGTGGCCATGGTGCCGATGATCGAGAGGATGGGACATGGGCAAGATCAGGTCCATTAAAGTGAGTGCATCGATGAAGCTGTACCGAGGGTGACGAGTGTCGGGGGGAGCAAGTGGCAAGAAGGTTCTATCTGATGTCAGCTTGCTCTAATATTAATAAACTGCCCATTAGAATATTGGCTCGTGGCTCTGTCTCGGAACCTCGAGGGTGCCCAGGGGAGGGTGACATCGGGATCCATGTCATCGGTGGTTCCGAGCCACGATTGACGACATGACTACCAGACATTCTCTCCCCGTCTACCAAGTCAGCGATTGCAATGCGCCATTGAGTTGCTGGCTCTATCATCCGGTCGATGACAAGCCACTGTCCCGCTGAAGAAAACCCGGGCGATCCTAAACTAAAAACTTCGTGTAGCATTCCTTCCTTTAGTCTATGGGATTCGTGCACTACTTCACAAAGGGCCGCTCTTTCATCACCCACGCCAGCTCGTCTTTGATCTCCTGCATTGTCTTTCTCCCTTTCCCCTCAAAGTATTTCGGTCCCAGGTCCTGGGTATCATACCCGTGCGGGTAATACTTGTCGCCATCATCTCCCGGCACAGGCAGGCCGACCAAACGGCTGAACCACGCCCCCGGCCCCCACCGGTTCCAGAATGTCGGCTTGACATAATACGGCAGACCCTCCCACAGGCGGATATAGTAGCGGCCGTGTTCGTTGGGCTCGTCCATGAAGACGTCCTGCCGGAGAAAGTACGGCCGAGGGAGAGACAGGTGGCGGAGGTAGAATCTGCGCGCCTTGAGCAGGGCAGAAAAGATGACGCGGTACGTGCGTGGCGGCTCATCGTACCTGGAGACAATCGGCACGGAATTCGTCATTGTACGGAGCGGTTGGGCTTACATCATGGCGGTCCTCAGTCTCTCGTCCATCATGCAGGACGCGAATTTGATGCCAACGGGCTTGAGGGGCTTCGGCATCGCATACACAAGCACGTCCATGGTCTTGTCCGCGACCTCCTTGTTGGCCGCGCTGGGCTTCATATGCTCTTCCTCGTATTTGTGGCTCCACGCGGTGAGTTCTTCGAGGAAATGCAGCCCGTCGCGGAAGCCAGTTTTGCCCGATGGGAGGTCGTCGATGTTGATCCCCAGCCCATCGCCCAGCCGCTTCCAGTACGTGCCAATGGCGCACTTTTCCAGGTCGCTCATGGATCTCCATTCGAACATCTGGACAAACCGGATGGGCTCGATGGCGAAAAGACTCAGAGTGTAGAGCATATCTGCTTCGAGGATCTTTCCGCTCGCGCGATAACCTGTATGCAGGAATTTTGTTCGGGCAATGGATGTAATGGCCCGTTCTGAAGACGGATCGAATGACATGAACTGTCCGATCAGGGCGCCCGTGTCGGCATAGCGCTTGAAAGACGTCGCAGGATTGGAGAACTGGGAGGTTCGAAGGAGCAGAGAGGAGATGGTTGGGATACCATACGTCTACTTTCATTAGCATGTCGGTTTCATTGTGTTCATGAGAAGAGTCATACGCGGAAGAGTGCAAACTGCAGCGCCTTCAACGAGACAGAAGGAAACTCCAGTTGCAGGATGCGTTTCTGTATAGCCCACGCATCATGCGCCGTCATTTGGGCCATGCCTTCGCGGGTCGCATACTGAGGGTATGCTTTGTGGATGCTTCGCAGTCTCTGGAAACGCAGCGAGGCACACGCAGCCAGATATGTCGCGACGAGCGCCGCCGCTACAGCAGCACGCCTGGCGGGTATCTTCCAGAGAGTCGCTAAGAGCCCCTGGATAGGAAGACCCTTGAGCGCAGTGATCACACGACTCATCTGTTTGTCCATGATGTAGGTGCTTCGACGGTTGCTCTATACCGAAGACACTACGGAGTACATAGTACGGTCCATCTCTAGCATCCTGTCTTTATACACACCACCCACGTATCGGCCTGCACGCGCATGATAACAACCTCGTTTCCGGATGTTCATTGAATCCGTCAGCCCACCATTATTATCCGCCGTAGTGAATAGAATAAAGGTGACTAGTGAAGTCATATGCGTAGATCACTCCGGCTGGGCGGACCGAGGATGAAGGCCGCGGGGATGTCGATCATCCTCGATGGGCGCGAACACCCTTATTGCAGGATTAACAATCGCTTGACGGCCAGACGATAGATAGCCGAGGATAGATCTTGCAGGATCTAGCGACATAGTTTATCGGAGTTGTCGAACCGGCGTCGTACGAGGATTTGTTCTAGCTGACTCCGAATCACTGACCAAGTATTATTGGCTCCTGCTATGGAGCGTTGTGATTGGATCAGATCTATACGAAAATACGCATTCATGCTCACATGCAGATAGTATTCATCCACCTCTGACATAGTCACGAAGTCAGTGATTGAGAATTCACTGCATATCATCTTTACCAGAATTGGCATTATATAGCATTTCTTATGATTTGATTCCTAAAACTTGCAATATGTATCTTAAGAATGCGGAAGATTATATCAGATAATATTATGAATGTCTTGATCTAATGCGTTTACTCTAGATGTCTAGACACCATTGATAGAAACATGAGACTATGTACTATGAACACCAATACAACGACCAGCGCTGTAAGGTTTTTACGGAATTCTTGAGCTCGCTTCGATCACCGACAAAAGATCACTGATGCAACGACCCGATCGATCCAGTTCGAACAGAGCCCCCAAGCGTGGACCGTCCAATCGAGCAATTGTCTCCAATGGTAGCCAAGATGGCCTCTCGGTCCCGAACATCCCGGTCTATCGACGTTTCTACGACAATCCCGCGCACCGCGAGGTCGCTCCAGTTCTGGCTTATTTCCAAAGTAGGGGTCCGATAGGCCTGCGCCCGGACTTCCGAGTAAGCGTCCTGCGAACAGGTGTTGAAGTTGGTCCCGCACACAAACTCCGGGAACAGGTGAACAAAGTCCGACGAGGCTTTCTCCTGTGGTGTACGGCGCGAGGAACATCCGCAGCTCCGGATGCAGAGTTGCACAGCGGGTCGCATGAGGGCGACAGACGCACACATGATGGCGAGGAAAAGTTCGAGAAGCGTCCAGATCGTTTCAATGATTCCACTTTCTGCGCGGGGTCAGTTACTGTGACATGAACGAACTAATGCACCAACGTACGTGTCAGGTTCCCGGTTTTGTAGTTCGGGAACTCTACCAGTCGTAGGAGACTGAAGACACAGGTTCTGTTGGCGGTCAGTATAGGTGGCTTCTCAGGGTCCGATGGACTTACATGACACCCGCAGAGAACAGCAGGGTGATCTGGATCTTCTGTGGACGAGCCAATTTCAGTCGCCATACGACGGCAACGGGTAGCACAACCAGGACTATATCCTCCAAGAGCGAAAGTGCGCCGATGCTGATGAACAGGGCTGCTTGTCCGGAAATGCAGTAGCCGTCGATGCTCTTTATCCAAAAATACCGGACCGGAAGACACTGCAGCGTATCGGCCACAATCGCTGTGATGCTCCATGCGACCGTGAAGACCAAGAGGATGGTGGTGGCTAGGCGTATCCGTCGAAAAATGCCGAGGAGTTGACGCAACAGGATGATAATCGACACCTTGACGCAAAGCTGAGACAAAGGCCAGAACTTCTGGATGATCCAGAATGCCTTCGCTTGTTAGCACGCGATACTCGATATATAGAACCATATCAGGGCTGTACCACTGTCACTCGCTTGCGAGTCTCTCGGGGTAAAGACCATATGTCCTCGCCGATGCCATTGAAGCTGACTGTTGTTGTTAGCGAACGCTGGACAAGCATTGATGAAAAACCCACTCAGGATGGTACAAATAGATATTCCATGACAGAATAGCAGTCCAAGGCCCAAGAAAAAATCCCCGACGTCGCACTTCCGTCTCACCAAATAGCGGCTGTATAGCCGCAGAGCAAAGAAGATAGTCGCTATACATGATCCCGCAATAGGGACCGCAATGTACGTGACTCTCCAGTGTTCTGCCATTGGATAGGCACGGCCAGCGGTGTTGTGTATGCGATCAGCGCAAATGAGAGCGAGATCCAAGGTCTTTTCACAATGCCATGCTCAGTGTACAGCGTTTCTTGAAGCATCTGCCGAGACACACACGTGAACGACAGTCCAGCAATTCTTTTCGAGATATTGGCCAGACACACACGACATACAGAGCTGTACTAGCCATGAATTAGAAGAGCATGCGGTGTACTTCATATACATTGAAGGCGAAACGTTGAGTGTTGATGTCATCCGCAACCCTGTTTCGATGGTGGTGGCAAGCATTATTGGCTCAAGCCACTGCTCCAGATCAGATCTTCGGCCGATGTGAGGCTGTTCCTCGGATCGGTCCCTCCGGGCGATCTCTGAGATTGGCGAGGATTTAGTTTCCATGCGATCTTGAAATTCTGCTGTCCGAAAGCGAATGACAGCGGCCGAAGGCCTGCAACATGACTTGGACAGACCCACGTAGAACTAAAATTTTCATTCCACTTGAATCGTATTGGACTTGTACCTATCCCAAACATTAGAAGAATGCCCCGGATACACCGAAAGAGACTGTGTATTCCGTGGCATGGATCGCATGGCCGCACGATATTCCCCTCGCAGGGTCCGGGAGACGATTTCCATATTAAGAGCCCATGTCCGATCTCCCTTTCTTTTCCATCCGCGCGGTTCTGCAGTGTGGTTCCGGAAGAAAGTGGGTAATGTATCTATCAAGTAGTTCCTCCGCATGGGACGGACCCTCTACTGTAAACTACCTAGCCTTTTCGATATTCTCCATCGCATTCTTCGCCATCAGACACGTCTCCCTCACAGATTCCCCGGAGGCCGAGATCTCGCCGAAGCGCTCTTTCCAGAAGGTCCATCTCTCCATCGAAATGCTAGCGGGTCCGTTGTATAGTGAGCCACCGCGGAACGCCTTGGTTTCTGTCGCTGTGGCGGTATGCCGGAAGATGGCGCTTCCATATCGTGCAATCCATTCTGCAGCCGCTTTTACGTCACATTCGAGTTTGCGTCCAGAGCTTTCCTCTTCCAGTGCCGATCGTAAGGCCCAGACAGGAAAATTGGGCCACGATATGGAGTCAAGGGCGAAGAGACGTGCGGCAAAAGCATTCAAGTTGACCCACGCAGCTATCGCGTCTTCGGTCGGATTAGGTGAAACCGTCGTCGGGGCTGTGAATTGGTTATCAGGCCATTGTCTCGTTGGGATGGGGTACACTCAGGGTCAACTCACAAGTCCACGCCTCTCGCATGCTTGGACCCAGCAAGGGCAAATCCGTCCACAGGCATGTATCCCCCTGAGTCAATGTTAACCGATTCATGTATAGGAATGCATTTTCCACTCACCCCCCATAATTGTATTGTAGTTGGGGCCGTATTGACCAGAGCTTTGACGACGTCCACCAATCGATCTTGCGAAGGATGTTCGCAAGGAATCTGCTTCGCAATGGCGATAAGAAGCTTCCATAGCTCCCAAAGAAAGCCTTCTATCTCTGATTCGGCGCTCCTTAATATGCTGACTGCGGACTGGTTGATCTCCTCCGCTATGGTTGCAGCTGTTGTTGTGTTGGAGGGCTGCAGGTAGGCTTCAAGAGAATTGAATATCCTAGTCCCATCGTTCGATGAAGACTTGATATTGTTCGACAGTGCCAGAGAAGCCATTGTGTCTGCAATGTTGACCGCTGTGATGGAGGAGAAGGAGTCTTCTTCTTATCTTATATCGGCGCATAAGCGGGGTCGATCAATTCTAGGCGGCCACGCGAGTGAATCACGATGCGTTATTCAGGCACGGGCGGGTGCTGGACTCCTTGTTAGCTTGCGCCTAGTTGCCCTAAAGGGCCCGATGCAACCCTCTAATCATGGCTTGATATGCCTTGTCCCTGTGAGAATGCCGCCGCTCATATCATCAACCGGGTTCAAATTGCACAACCCTTTCTCTAAGACAATACCTTCTACGAGGCTCGTCATGTACATCCATACACTCGAAAATGTACCAGACAGGCGATCCACGTCACCAGTGATGCGACGTGGGGTATGCAACCATGCCCCGCACCGATCTTGATATCAGCCACGTCGTCACACCCGTAGACCCCCCTCCACCTCTCTACTGCTTGAACAATTATAGAAAGCACTGATATAGCTCACCTCCATCCGTAATGCCCGAAAAAGTCGTCTCCCTCCTCCACGACCTCATCCAGGTCCAAAGCACCAGCGAATACGAACAAGAAATCGCCCTCTTCCTCGACGAGCACCTCACAAGTCTAGGCTACACCGTCGAGCGCATCCCCATAGCCGAAGGCTCCTCCCGCGAAAATGTCTACGCCTATCTGGGCTCCACGCGCAAGACCCGCGCCTGTCTAACCTCGCACATGGACACCGTCCCCCCGCACATCCCGCTGCGCGTGGACGGGTCGACGATATACGGGCGCGGCGCCTGCGACGACAAGGGCCCGATGGCGGCGCAGATCTGTGCGCTGGAGGAGCTGCGGGCCGAAGGACGTGTTAAGGAGGGCGATGTGGCGCTGCTGTTTGTCGTGGGAGAGGAAAAGGGCGGCCCTGGCATGCTGGCGGCCAACAATCATGACCTCAGCTTTGACGGGGTCGTGTTCGGAGAACCGACGGAGGGGAAGCTGGTCGTCGGACACAAGGGGCACTTGGTGTTTGAACTGATTGGAGAAGGCAAGGCCTGGTATGTGGATCATGAATCATCCTTCGCATTCCGTCAAGTTGACTGATGAGCGGTGGCCAGCCACTCGGGGTATCCCCAGCACGGTGTCAACGCGAATATTGCGCTGGTGGAGGCGCTCCATGATTTTCTCAACACGAAATTTCCCGATTCGCCCCTTCTCGGTCCGTCGACCTTTAACATTGGTAAGCTCGAGGGTGGTGTGAGTTACAACATTGTACCGGCCGCCAGCAAGGCGCTGTGCGCCGTGCGCGTTGCCACGGATATGGCGGGTATTAAGAAGATCGTGGCGGATACAGCAGCAAAGCACCCGAATGTTCGGTTGGAATTCAAGTTTGAATACCCGGAAACTTTGCTCGATCACGATGTTGAAGGTATGTTTTCCTCGCTGGGCGATTTTACATGCTCACGTGTGCAGGTTTTGAAACTGCACCTGTCTCGTACGGAACAGACGTCCCTCGGTTCAAAGGTAATCATAAGAAGTATCTCTACGGACCTGGGTCGATTCTCGTCGCGCATGGTGAAAATGAGCAGATTGAAGTTTCCGATCTGCTGGAGGGTGTTCAAAAATATAAGGCTCTTACGCTGCATGTACTTGGCAGTTCTTAACCATTCATTACAGTGAAATAATTGGGAATAATGGCAAGTGCCGAAGATTCATGTAGAACATACAAATTTTCGTTTGAAAAAATGGCTAGGGCGGGTTTGATGCTTTGGGTAGGCAGGGCCGTGTATATATATCTCAACAGCAACAGCATCATCGTATGATATATCTATGGAACGACCATTACGTTGCCCTCCAGGACATATTCTGGCTACTTCTTCCTCTAGTCACTCCATTGTAGCGTGAGTACTAAACATGATTCGAGCCTACTAGGCTATGGGTCCACGGTGATAGTTGTCGTGGTAGGAACTGAGGGAATCTTCAGGTGACTGACGGCAACCAACGAAGTAAAAATAGAAGTAATTCGCATTAACACGTACAGTCGATTGGTTGGATTGTGGCCCTACTCCAGTAAATGTTACCAACATAAAACATGATGCCAGATACTGTAGCCTATGAGCATCCAGGAAGGCTCGCAACTGAGTAGTAATTAGCTAATTTAAAGCTAACATGGAAGCTAAGAACGCCGACCCCATGGGGAACTACTCTGGCGTTGGAACTGGCATGTTTCCCTTCATTTGGTTCCCCAGCTTGGCCGCCATTAGCACGAGGAGACACCAAGTCATACATGTGCTGATCTACCACTGACCTATCTATGGGTTCCATATGAATTTTCATGGCCACTGAAATTCCCAGATGGTTCAGTCAAACTGTCTTGCTTGCGCTCAAGGTTCGGGTTTCGGCGTGCTGCGAGAAATCTAGGAGATATGATTGGGCCTGTACCTCTTGTCTGTTGATCTTGTACAGGAACTGGTGAAGATCAGGGTGCACAGATACTCATTATTCTTAGGAGAATCCTTGGGAAACTCTATGTCCGTCAATGTTCTGAAGGATGTTGACCGTTGCTTTTCTCAACGGCATGGATCTACCCCGGCGGTTGCCGACGAAGTTCAAACAATCTTGCGGAGTGTCCCAGTGGTTCATGCTCAGACCAACTTTACTCATTGTCTGTGTATGTACTTTTGGGTCTCTGTTATCTATATTAGCCCTAGATCCACTTGGCCTCGAACGATGCAGCATGCAGCAGACTATGGGCCGCCATACCGCATATATTTCCAACATGAACATCAGTTCTGTGAGTCTTGCGACTCAGATTATCTGTGTTATCGTTATTACTATCTTTGTCTCTTCACGGTACATCATCAAACATCGATTAAGATTATTCTTTGGCCTTGAAGATGGTGAGTACGGCTCCCCCGTTCTCCAAAAATCCGCTAAAGGATACCCCAGTGCTGTGCTTCGTTGCATGGGTAGGCTCCATAGTCCAGAACCATGGCTAAACCAGTATTGACACCAAGAGAAGGGGCTATATATGGGGCATTGTACCTGCACTTTAACATGTAAGGTACACTGCATCAATATTACGTGTGGTAGACTAACACATCGTGTACAACAGTCACATATATCAATGGCGCAATCACAACAAACAATAAAATGACGACAGAGCAAATACAATCAAAGCATAAAGTAGGTATTTATTGCCCAAAAAGACCTGCGACTTGTCGTCTCTAATCAGTGACAAGGTATTCTATGTCGCTGCCTTCTTCTATGTCCCTATGATTCTCTTTGTCAAACTCGCCTTACTATTCATGCTGATCCGTGTCTTCCAACCCCACAATAAACATTTCACATACATCCACGCCTTCATAGTTCTGATTGTATGTTACTATATTGCTATTTTCTTTGTCAAAATTTTCATCTGCAAACCCATCCGCGCCTACTGGGAGAGCGAAGACAATAAAGCTGCGTGCATGAATCAGTCCGCCGTGATCGTCGCAGATTCGACCATCAGTGTTATCACTGATCTTGCTATCCTTATATTTCCCATCGGGTTGACATGGTCTCTGCCTATAGCAACGTCAAAGAAGGTCGGCGTGGTGTTCATCCTCGGTGCAGGGTGCATCGCTGTCGCTTTTAGTTTATACCGACTGATTCTACTCTGCCTGAGTTTCGACAATCCCCAGGAAATGTCACTCATTCTGAGGATTTTACTTACTGAGTACGGAGCTTCTCCCGCAATTCATCTTTCCAAGGACTAACTGTTTGCTTGTTCTAGCAACGCCGAAGGCGGACTGGGGCTGATATGTGCATGTCTTCCAGCTTTGAATAAGCTTATCCACACTCTCATGTGAGCGAGATTGAACTGAACTTTTTGAATGAACCTCATATTTGCAATATCCAGCTATATAGCTATTATCAGTGCAGGCATAGTGCCTATTTATCGTATTTATCTCGTGCTACTAGAAGGTGCTACTTCGACGAGCTGACGGGTTTTCGATCACGACGGTACTCTTGCAGGGCAAATCCAAAGATTTGGATCACACAAGGGAGCAATCGTGCCGATAGCCTTATGAAAGTGTTAGCCCTGAACCAGAGTCTCAGGCCTCATTAGATGAATCAGTATACTTTGTATTCTTCAGCGTGGTATGTAGAGCTACCTCTGTCTTAGTAGTGAGGCAAATTTGTCGATATTTCCCAATTTATATGTGACTAGAACTACTGGAGACGTGTTGTTAAAGCGACTCTATCATCTTGGATGGATCAAATGGAAGTATGCCTTTGTCGGCAAATGCATCCACGATCACTTGAGACTTCAATGCTTGCTCACGAACAGGGAAGAATTCCTGCATAAAATCTGTTTTCTCGTCGTCGGCATCATCGGGCGGCGCCCAGAGGTAGCATTTTTTTTTTTCCAATACTGCTTGTAGCTTCGAAAAAGCTTGTCATCGAACGGCTGCATAAGATGCCCGATGTGCGGCGGAAAGCAAAAGGGGATAATATGATGTTGCTCGCAAAAGTGGAAGAAGTTGAAACTCAAGTATTGAGGTAGGTCTCGAAAGAGGAGAAGCCGTGGCTGATTGTCTGGGACACGGTCTTTGGTCTGGCGATGGAAACGTTGAATCCATTCCCATGCAGCTTTCTCTGTGATCCGACCGCTTGGGGTAAAATTGAATGTACATCCATCAGGGATCCCTTCAACCTCGAGCCACTCTTCGAGATAGTGGTCGCCCTGAAACACGATATACGGATCGGCCGCCCACCCATCGGCGGCGACACATTCAATCGTGGTGATCCACTCGGTGTATGTTCTATCCGAGAAGAAGGTATCCCGCTCAGGATACCTGGTAATGACTAAACGGGGTCTTGTTCCCTCGCCGATCCGGAAGATGGTTTCGTCAAAGTTATAGATATTCGCGGGCGACACACTGTCGATCAGAGACTTCAAACGGTCGAACCAATGTTGCAATGCGTCCTGATCTGATGGATCAAGACGCGTTTTTTTGCTCAGTCGTTCTTTGGACGGTTTCAGGTCATCTGGTAGGCGTTTTATGAATCCATCGACCCAAGCCCTGCTAATGGTGGTGCTGTTTCCGCCGCGGTTGAGAATCTGGTTCGCACTTGTTGTGATTTGAGACGCTGCGAGACACGTGGATATCTCCTTTATCTGCCGTATCCACTTGATCAAGGCCTTTTCTTGCTCACCATCAAGTGTCTTGGGAGGAGCTCCATGAGCTGAGCGTGGATGGCTCACTGGCTGGTGCTGCAGCTGGCTATTCGGGGCATCCAACTCTCGTTCGAGCGCAGCGATATTGGACTCATTCAAAGGGCTGGCATGCGGGGTTTTCTTGGAGATGCGTCCTCCGCTGGAATTAGGACCTGTAGTCATGGTACGATGGGAAAGATGGATCGTGATGTGATAAACAAAATATCTACGCGCAACGCGTCTGGGAAGGCGCTTATCAAACCTAATCAGCCGTGCCGTGCCAAGCTTTCGCACTCTGACCTTGCCGTGCGGCAGGAATTGGCACAGCTTCTCACTTACGATCGTGTTTAGAGGAATAGAGTATGCTAAAAGTAACTAAAACTGTTATTCAGCCCAAATACTGTATGTAGATATTTTCTGGTACTCCGAATGTCCCAATTAAGTTCTCCGTACTCCGTAGAATATTCTAGTGAAATTTCCTTTCTGGCGGCATTTTTCCGGGTGATTTATCATCCTTTCCGCATTATTAATTGTTGACAAACCGTCCTCGGGGCTAAAGACATCCGGCTTCCGCTTACTATTGGCCGTCGATGGCGGCGCAGACGGGTCGATGGGACCATCACCAGAAAAATAAGGCGGGACTATAGTGGGCTTACTATGGAGTCGCATTTATATAAACCGAGTCCCCCGGGTTCAATTGAAACATCATCGACTCTCCCACTGCCTCCTCTCCTTCTACTCTTCACCAGCAACACCAATCTCAATCAAAATGGGCTCCATCCAGGTTGAATTCAAGAACCCCGCCACCTCCACTCTGCTGGACCTGGTGAAGGCTCGTCGCACTCACTACGCCCTCAAGGCGGAGAGCCCCATCTCCGACGCTGCCATTGAGAAGATCGTGGAGGATGCCGTCCTGCACGTCCCCAGCTCCTTCAACACTCAGACCTCCCGTGTCGTCCTTCTCTTGAAGGAGGAGCACCAGAAGGTTTGGGATATTGCCATCAACATCATGGAGGGTCTGGTTGCCGCCGGCACCGTCCCCAAGGAGATGTTCGAGAACCACACCAAGCCCAAGCTCGAGGCTTTCCGTGCTGCCTACGGAACCGTAAGCTCTGCCGTGCGTCGTGCTGCACGAATAGTCAACTGATATGCCTAGGTCCTCTTCTTCGTCGACTACGAGTCTCTGGCTCCTATCAAGGAGAAGTTCGCCATCTACGCCGACAAGTTCGATCCTTTCGCCCTCGAGTCCAACGCCATGTCTCAGTACCTTGGTATGTTTCCTGATGTCGCATTTGAGTCGTAATCCCCGCATTAACGACGTGCAGTCTGGACTGCCCTCCAGTCCGAGGGTCTCGGTGCCAACCTCCAGCACTACAGCCCTCTGATCGACGAGCAGGTCCAGAAGCAGTGGAACATCCCTGCTTCCTGGAAGCTGGATGCCCAGCTTGTCTTCGGTACTCCCACCGCCGAGCCCGGTGCGAAGGAGTTTGCTCCTCTGGAGGGCCGCTTCAAGGTCTTTGGCAAGTCTGCATGAATTATGATCAACGACGTGTTATTGGAGTAATGGATAGATCCTTGCGTACTAGATGAATATATGCAATTCACGGCAGTCGTCTGTGCTACCGTAGAGGCGTAGAGAGCTTTGATATGCTGTCGTCGTGCATTATCCAGCATGGGTGCACGTGTCTTAGAACTCGGAGATCATGCTGCGTTGAGCGACCCAACGTACAAAACGGAGAAAATAATCGGAATGACACCGCAAGATTACCACTAAGCAATCAGCGTAGGCAGCAAGAGAATCCTATCGGGCAGATTGTACACAAGCGGCACATCTGACGCAAGCGCCCTTGATGGATAGTCGTATCTACCACAGATACACTGACATTGGCGATCTGCTGAAGTCCCACACTGATAGTAAATCCCCAGGAACAGTGAGGATGGATGTATGCTAAAATTAGATGAGAATTAGGTCTACTCCACCAGTGATATTCCGGTCCCTGGAGGCAAAGCTTGTGTGCTGATCCAGTCGTATTCGTTTCAAAATTTCCTAAAAGAGTAGTATCGCCCAACTGGAACAATGGCTCTCGAACAAGATATAAATTGAGATGCCAGCTCAATTACGGCCTTTGAATTTGTCAAAATCACACTGAAATACATTCTAACAATCATTCTTTTACAACCATGGACTTCACCTTCCACCCAGGCACCAATGGCTCCGACCCCTGGGTCGAGTTCTACCCATACGCTCCCTCAGCCCCTGCAGGCTACGCATTCATCGTGATATTCGGCCTCATAACCGTTGTCCACATATTCCTCATGTTCCCCTTCCGCGCAGCCTACTTCATACCCCTCATAATAGGAGGAATATGTCCGTTGCCCCCTTTGTCCCTCCCCTTCCCTTCACCCATGGAACTAACAGAACCCAGGCGAAGCATTCGGCTACTACGGCCGCGCCTGGTCACACACAGACCGGACACGCATCGGATCCTGGGCGCTGCAACAAATCCTCATCCTCTGCGCGCCGCCCTTCGTCGCCGCAACAATCTACATGGTCCTCGGCCGGATCATCCGCACCTTCGACGCCGAGCACCTCTCCAGCATCCGCACAAAGCATCTCACGACGATCTTCGTTGTCAACGACGTTCTGTGCTTCCTGACGCAGATTGCCGGCGCAGGCGTGCAGGTCACGGGTGATGCGCACGTCATGGATATCGGCCGGAAGGCCGTCCTGGCGGGACTGATATTCTCGCTGGTTGTGTTTTGTGTGTTTGTCTGGGTGGCGGGGGTGTTTCATAGCCGGTTAGCGAGGGATCCTACACCGACGGCGGCGCAGAATCCGCAGCTGAAGTGGAGGCGGTATATGTGGGCGTTGTATGTGTCTTGTCTGGCGATGATGGTGCGCAATCTTGTGCGGACGATTGAGTTTGGGGCCGGGAAGGGGTCGGCGTTGAATACGCAGGAGGTGTATATTTATGTGTTTGATGCGGGATTGATGACGATTTGTATGGCTGTGCTTGTTTTGTGGCACCCTGGGAAGTTGGTCAAGGGGGCGAGGAGAGCGAACAAGGCTAGTATGATGTGTGAGCCTATGGTGGAGGAGAGGTGCTCGGCGGATGTTCCTTTGACTGGGTATCGAAGAGCGTAGCTGTTGGAGTTTGATATATTGGTGACTTGTCAATCATTGTGACCGTTTATATTCATGCAGGCTAATCCAGTGGAATTGTACATAGTACAGGGTTCAAATACAGCTAAGCATAAATTACACTCCAAGGCCACTCAATCCACCGATGAAAATCTTCTCTCAGGGACATGCGAATCCCCGAAACCACATGCTTATCCCATCCCACCATAAGCCACGACGTCTGCATATACCGCAGCAAAATGCTCCACTGCGCGAGAACAACCAATGAAAAAGAATCCTTGTCTTCCAAAAGACAAATAAACGGTTCCGGTAAGCGATAGATCCATCCAATAACAGGAGCCATCAGACATAACCCGTCCCGGCCCAGCGTGCGAGTTCTGTACACCTCTTCAAAGGTGGACAGCAAATTCGCACACGCCGCAACACACATGCTCCGAGTGCTTTCATCGACGACATTGACTTCAATAAATTGACTGACATCAAAAATGTGCCGTTTGTGTATCGTAAGCTCATCAAGCAACAGCGGGTCGATCTCATCCACTTCAGGACCTGGTACCGGCTCGAGAATGCCCGTGAATATCTCCTCGCGCCGCGACTCCAGGATAGACCTCACACCACGCATAAGTGCCAACCACTCTGCCTTTCCTGTCTCACTAAAGACGAGATACTCGCCGGGCGGAGGGCCGTGGCCGAAATACACGAGGCAGATGAGCACTGCCGAGATGTAGATCATCTGGCAGTTTTCAGAATTGAGCTGCGTCAGGATGGATGTGACGGATTGCACACCGAATGTAAAATGCTCGTCTGCTTGTCTGATATGGTGTTCGCGATGCTCGGGGTGCTTGGAGCCAAGATGCAGCGCGGATATTGCAAGCATGAGGTGCAGAACGGAGGGGAATGTGAAGCCCCAACGTGGGAGATGCGTCTGATACACGTTATGCACGTCTTCAGGCTCGTAGACGAAGGTCTTGTAGGTTGATGTGAGATAGTGATGATAGAGCTGGAGGTCTGCCATTGAGATGCCGTTGCTGCTACCGTAGTCAACCGGTAGGTCGCACTGGACGCCTGCTGAGGTGGTCGTAGTCGTAGTCCGTTGTGATGCCGGTTGATAATTGGACTGCTTGAACCGATATCGTTTACTCGACCGACTTGCTGAAGGAGAAGGAGATGCAGATGCTGAGTCTGGTGCCAGTCCGAAATCACACTCAATCGAGTGTTGCTGACAATTCGTGCATGACGGCTTTTTCTCGTCGCACTGTGGTATGTGAGCATATTTTCGAGTCTCTGCGTAGGAGTTATCCCGACGGATGAATGCAAAGCAGAGTAAAGAGCGTAGAATATTCGCCATATTGGTGTTTCCCCGCTGAACTACTTTGCAAGTGGAGGAGAGACTGTGGGAAACACTCACTTTTACGCGCCTCTTCTTGCAATTTTTGCATCCTAACCGAGACTTATGATGTGCTCGCCGCGAGCGAATCTTGTTTCGCACAGTAGTGTCCTCCATGAGTGGTTCTTGCTGCATAGTCGAGCAAGTAGTGGCAACGTCGTATTCGTTCCCTTCTATCCGCCTTGGGCGATTCAGGCAGAAATATACGGTGTCACGTGATGATCTATATCCATGGGCCATACTCTCATCAAAGATAGAAACACGTCTAGTAAATCTACTCGGGCATACTTCGGAAGAAAAATGCAGATAATGGTAGTACATATCAGTGGGTTGATGAACAGCCATGCTGGTCTACCAAAGGAAGGCTTGCCTTGACCCAGCCTGTAGATGATTGACAAGCACATAGTGTATTCCACAGCGTTTATAGTTTAGACGAATAAATTCCCAAAATTAGAGGCCTGACGAGCCACAAGAATCCTGGCCGAACCTCAGACCATGACAACATTCCGCGTGGAGGGTCTGAGCTCGGTGAATAGTGCTACTTTCACCCCCTTTGGTTTGTTTTGCATTGATACTTCTCTCTATTCGCTTGCTGTTGAACCTAAAAGGACACTGTCATTTGCACGTATGACGGGAGAGTCATTGTTATCAGAGACATAGTGTCTGTCTCGCTTGACATGCGTCTTGTCCATAGGCCATCATAACTAGACCCAATCAGATTTAGTACGAAAAAGCTTCTTACAAGACATGCGAGCAAAGATAATAGCTCAATAATCCTCACTCAATGAGCCCTGTGACGGAATTAAACGCGCTTCTTAATGCCGAAAGCCACGCTAGCTCCCACGGATGCCGAGTTAGAAACCCGGTGCCCCCAGAAATAGGGGGAACTACTCCGGGTCTCTTGGCTTGCAGGATGACAATGGTGTGCATCCTTTAGTTGGGTAGATATCTGGTCTAGAATCGGCTACGCGAACAAGCCATCGTTTCCACTGCCCCGGAGATACCCCGTGGGGTATAATCTCCAATCCCACCAAGGACAAACATAGTACTAGAAGAAAAACCGCAGGAAAAGTATAATTCACTTCAAATCCCCTCCGTCTATGTCTATCAAAGTAGTCGATCCCTCCATCCGCCTAGTAAGTATACCTGTAGTTAGGGTGGCGATCACCCAGCTGCTCAAACTGCTCCTCATACGTAAGATGCTCCAAGCCCTCCAGAATGCGCGCCCGGTGCGTCTCCTTCTTCTTGTTCAGGGTCCGTAGGAGCAGTATCTGCGCCACGGTAAGGACTATGCCAATCACTACCAGTGAGAGATTAAACCGAGCACCGAGATTATAGTACGGCGCCGAGCTCTTAGGATATATCCAAGTACTCAGCACGCCACCGCTGCTCGTCGAAATGAAGCCCATCGCGACAGCCGTCGCGCGGCGGTTATACCCCGCGCTGTTGTTCGGGATCCAGCTGATAAGACACGGCGCGCATGCATAGATACCCGTGACAAGGAGACAGAGCGCCGCGTAGCGGATGCCAAAACCCCGACCGACAAGCGTAAGCGCAGCACCAACAAGCGCAATAGCGCTGGTCGCCAGGGCACACAGCCCGCGCTGCTGGTAGCGGTCGGCGATGTAGGCAGTTATCATGGTGACGACGAAGCCGCAGACGTAGGGCGGAACGGTCATGAGTTGGGTCTTGGTGTTGCTGTAGCCGAGGGCCTGGACAATCGACGGCGAGAAGTACGCCAGCCCGAACAGACAGACGCCGCTGCAGAAGAGCACGGCACAAGCGATCCACACGTGCAGGTCGGCCAGCACCGACACCACCTTCTTGAAAGTGACCTTTTCGGATTCGAAGTGGTTGGCGTCGAGCTGGAGGCGGGCGACGCAGCGCTCGACGTGCTGCGGGCGGAGGGTTATGGCGTTGGCGGGGGTGTTGGGCAGCATGAAAAAGGAGAAGAGGCCGAAGCACACGGTGAAGAGACCTTCCAGGATGAAGATCCATTGCCAACCGCGAAGGTTGCGCACGCCGTCCATCTGTTGGATGGCGGCAGCGAGGAGGCCGGAGAATGCGCCGCTTAGCGAGGCTGCGGAGAAAAAAAGGGCGATGCGGACTTGGAGTTCGTGGCGTCTGTAGAAGCCGGAGAGGTAGAGCACAATGCCGGGGAAGAGGCCGCCCTCAAATAGCCCGAGGAAAAAACGGCAGACGACAAAACCTGCAAAGTTCTTTGCTTGGCATTGCAGGACGGTGACGAGACCCCATGCAGTGCAGAGAGTAGGGAGGAGGATGCGAGGGCCGATCTTCTTCAGGATGAGGTTGGATGGAAGCTCGGCGAGGATGTAGGGCACGTAGGTCACGGTGATGGCTTTGAAAATCAGTTTGGCGGGATGTAGATGATGCAATTGACGGGTACTAACCGCACTTATACTGATAATCGGACAGATTAAGGTCTTTGTCCAGGCCTGCCTGTAAGAGTGTCAGTACTCAATGCACCAGTACATGCGAAAAGCAAGCACATACCACTCGTGCGTTTCCGACATTAGCACGATCCAACCAAGCCAGCAGGTACAGTATCAGAGTCATTGGCATCAGCAGGAGATCGAGTCGCTTGAGTGTCTCCTTGTCCAGACGACGTTCTTCCTCCGTGGGCTGCTCTCCCACGGCAGAGATCTGCTTCGCCATGGGAGCTTCGGGATCCATAGGCTTTTCTTCAGCCATTTTGTATAACAGAAAATGCGATTAAGAAGGGTGCCAGATTCCCCGTAAGCTCCCCTGCTGCGATCGACTTTTATAGGTGTTTTGTCCTCCCCGAGCGGGATGAGGGGCACCTCAACGTGGCGTCTCACCTTCAACAACGGCATTCAACAAAGGGACTTGATGCTGCTCTAGAAGAGCGGGGGGATCCTGGCGTCCCACTAATCGCAGCCTGCCAAGAGTGACGGAGACGATCAGTAGCGAGACTTTGCGTTGCCATAGCTTGTACAACCCGCAAATTCTGACACTGTGAAATCGCCTGATCTTCTACTGCTACGGCAGGAGGATGTAGGAGCAATTGCATTCCTAGCTAAACGACAATGGCATACAATCAGCGACAGCCATGTCGACTATCCGGGGTAACAGTGGAATGTATTGCCCTGCCCCCACATAGGATCGAAACCAAGAAAATGCCCAGATATCCGGGGTTGAAATTGACATCTCACTGCCGCTCTGGCTGCTCTTCAGCTCGGAGCCTCGGTTGGTTGATGTGCCTAGGTCGGTTAGATGCCAAGATGAAGTGCGACTCTTAATGGGCTGTCTGATGGAACATCCTTAATATGAGGAGAGTCACTGCAATTTGGTATTAGCATTAAGTACAGAGTCCCCAGCGCCACAAATATCCACACTCAGCATATGAACTTTTACTTCTTCAAATAAACCGAGTCCTCCTCCAGCCACTTGTCCAAATCCTTCAGTCCCGGGTGGATCTTCTTCAACTTTGCAATGTCAGCCCGATAGCCGTGGTCATAGAACCACTTAAACATAGTCGAGAACTCCTTCGACAGCCACATAATGATATACACAATGAACCGATACGTGGTGGGCGGGTTCTTTCCCGTCTTTGACTTTAGCTTCTTCGCAAAGGTCTCAAAGGTAAGTTCGTCGCCGGCCAGGGAGAGACACTGGTTGCGGAATCGGCCCTCCTGAAGAAACGCGAGAGCCGCAAAGTGTCCAATGTCACTGACGGCAACGACCTGCAACGGCTTCCCCTGTAGCATCGCATCCCACGCCGTACAGGTCACCTTGCCGAGGAAGTTCGGCGCGATGTTGTCCAGGAAGAAGACGGGTCGCAAGACGGTCCAATCCATCGCTCCGTCCTTGGTTTTCTCGAATAGATGCTGCTCAATGCGGTGCTTGCTGAGGAAGTGCGGGATGTTAGTGGGGTTGTCGGTTGAGGCATCGCCGCCGCGATCCACGGAGGAGTAGACGAAGTATTGCACGTGTTGCTTGATGGATTCGTCGATGAGGGCTTTTCCTTGCCGTTCTTCTACTTCGGCGCCGCCCTTGGGTGTCAGGGTCTATCCTCCGATGAGCTTTTCTCACACATGAAAATAGAACAAGGAACGTACCTGGACGCTGTACACCCCCCAGACGGGCAGCGAAGTGGCCTTCTTTGCATTCGCAAAGATTGTCGCCGGGTCGTCCAAGTTGCCCTGAACGAGCTTGATCTTGAGAGACTTTTTGACCAGTTTCTGTGCGGACGCTGAGTCTGGATTCCGAGTGACGGCCAAGATCTCGACGTCACCATCCTGGGCGATCAAGGCGTTGACCACGGCGCCACCTTGGTTGCCCGTGGCGCCGGTAACGAGAATTGCGACAGTCATCGAGGATTGTAGAACAAACGGATAAGAATTAGTTGCGATCAGTTACTTCTCATGGCACTTCACACCGTGGCCACGGTGCTATTTAACGATGCGTCGTCCATGGTGTTGCTGGTCGATTCCATAGATCGGACGCTCGGGTGATTTGTCACGATGAAGTCAGTCGGCCTCGGCGGATTACAGTGAGCGCCGAGCTTATTAATGGGTAATTAACAACCTGACTAAGGTATGCCTGATGTACACAAGAGTGAATGTGGAGTAGGATAGGAACTACCTAATAACTAAAGGTGCAAGGAATTAGAATTTTTGCCTACCAGCTCCTTTTTCTGCACTGTAAGGAGGGCATTCTCGGTGCCTCAGGTGTCTATCGACCGGACTAGGTTTAGTCTGCTTCTAGAGTCGTCCATTCTTCAGGAGGTTGTCAGCGACATGACCGACGGCGGCTATCGTCTCTCGACTGGGACATATACTCCAGGAGATATAGAGACTGCCCATTATCCAATGAGTGCATTGAAACGGAGCTGGCTGGTAATGAGCGAATGTACAATCAAGTAGTCTGGGAAAGCAGCTTGCCAATTGGCACAAATAGGCCTTACTAGTATTCAGAACAACGGTGAACTATGTACATATGTCTCCTGCACAATCTACAACTTCCCAACTCCAGCGTTGGCCACCACAGTGGCAGGCACATCAGCCACCGGAATGTGATCAATCAAGGAGTCAATATACTGCGACGCCATCGTCAGCACATCCGTATCGGTCCGCTCCGTCCACGTCCCCGAGCCAGACAAGCGGTTCCACTCGCAGATGTAGCCCAGATCATCAGTGCAGGCGCTGGCCGAGTCGACCGTGGGCACGTTGTAGATGAGGGCGCCGCTGGTCAGCGACGTCTCGGTCAAGGGGGTGTCGACGGAATCGAAGTAGTTGCCTTCAAGCAGCGCCCACGTGTTGGTATCAATGTCAAACGCATGCCCGCCAATGTTCTGGAAGTAGTTGTTGACGCCATGGAAGAAGATCGTGGACTCCGTCATGTCCGTGCCCATGTGCGGGGCCCGACCCGACACATCGTGCACCCAGTTGTCGGAGAAGGTGTAGAGGTCCTGCTCGCCGATGAGCAGCAGCGTCCAGTAGTGCTTGCCGTTGCAACCGGCGGACCATTCGGTGACGCCGTCGAATTCGTTGTTCGAGATGGTCACCCGGCCAGCCTTGCCCCAGCCGCTGACGATGAACTGGCGGCCGATGAGGGAGATCTTGTTGTGGTCGATCCACACCCGATCCGCGTCGTCGAGGGTGATGGCATCGCCTCCCCAGACATACTGGGGATTCAAGTCCGTGATGTGGATGTTCTGAATGATGACATTGCTGTTGCCGCCGGTGATCCGGAGACCCTTGCCTTTCAGCACGCCGTCGCTGCCGACACCGACGATACTCTTGTTGGAGCCCACGTTGATCGGGCTTTTCGCAGCGTTATCGTAGCTGCACGACACCCAGGTGCCGTCGTCGCAGGTGTCCTGGATCCACGCCTGACCGGCAGACGTGCCGCCCTCACAGGTAGTAGTACGTGTGCTGCAGCACTGACCATCTGTTGTTCCCTCCGTGCCGGTAAAGTCCCACGTACGGTCGATCATGATCGTCCGGGCTGTGTCGTCAGTCAACCACTCGACGAGCCTGGTTTATGGTAAGCATGGTTCGTACCACTGTTAAAAAAATCGTCAAACATACTCGTCAATGCTGGATGGCGTTTGCGGGGCCGCAGAACCACCGCCAGTCGTGCCAGCAGCGAAGCCGAACGCAGTGCCAGACACCTGGGCGTTCACGGCCGTTGCGGACAGCGCAAGCAGAGTGGAAAACGTCCTAGCCTTCATATTTGCTGGTGAATGAGTTTTGACTGAATATTCCACTTCTGTATCCTAGGAAGAAAACCCCTTTTATACACCGTCGGCGCCATCATCTTCACTTCCTCGATCTGGCTCGATAGCTCCGGGACCATGACTTCGCTCAAGGCTATCAATCTCCGACAGCTAGGATTATCATGGCCGTTTGAGACTGCAAACGGTGTCTCAATTATCCACCAAGAAGGGAAGTTGTCTGGAGCCGCCTGCACTAAGTTGGCGGGGACTGTTTCACATCATTGCCTATTTAGCTCGCGGAAATGAGCGCCAGGCACACGCCAAGAGGTCAGCCGGACATTTACATTGCGGTTGGTATCATCGCCATCAGGGATTAGGAGCATACGGAGTAGACATGCATGGCATAAAGTGGATCAATCATCCAAGCGAAATAGGGCACGGCACCTGTGAAACCGGTTGGCTGAGGGCATCATGCCGCATGGCAGTGGATCCTTCTATCTGGGGCATCTTAGCCACGCGAGAAAAACTTGATCGTACGTTTCGGACACCTTATTGATGCAATACACGCATTGTCTACGGAGGAATATCCTGCATTTTGAGATTAAGCTGTGCAGCGATGTACAGTGTGACCTGGGATGAAGATATATAATACCCTACCCATTGTATTCTCCGGGTCAACAATGTATCCCCAACCCCTGCCCGTCAGCCTGAGATCGACTTCGATGTCCCGAATCCCTCCTGGCTCGGAACTGCCCATGTTGTTGACAAGGATGGAGACGCCGCCGCTCTGGCCTAACTAATTTCAACAAGCGCCGCACAGATCCCGAAACCGTGGCGTGTCTCGTGGATTTTGCGATGTCTTGGCCCGCTGAGCCGAAGCCAGGCTGCGGTGCCGCCGAAATTCCGTGTCCGATGGCCCTTTTCATGGTCCATGGGTGGTCGCATCCAGGCCAGTGAACGAAGAACTGTCCAGTCAATTTGCGCGTGATGCTGACGATTCTTGGGCTGTTTACTGGTACATAGGTGTGTTTATGGCGGGCGGCTTTAGAATGGGGTATAGTAGAAGATTACTGGAGAGGCAGTACTGCCGGAACTTTGCTTAACCTTGGGACTATCTGACCAGGCATTGATATTCTTTAAGCTCATCGCGTCTGGCGAAGTACTATCAACGCTTGTTCAAAACCCCTGGGAACCCACAGGCATCATGGTAGAGCACCACGGTAGAGCACCACGTGTTGCTCAAATGGCTGGCACATTGACCCAGAACCTTGTGTCATCATACTTGTAGTTGGAATTGCTGTCAATCTGCTGCTGAATCCACTGAATAGCCGACTTGTAATCTACACAGATCAGCATACACCAGACAGCCCATGCATTGTAACAACGTACTGTTGATGTCAGTGGTATAGGGATTCGCAAGACCAGTAGCACCATTGCGGTGCCCAGCAAACCACTTATCATAGCCGTAGTACTCTTGGCAATCCCAGCGAGACGCAACATCGGCGTACACATTCGAGCTTTCCCGTCAGTCATAATAAAGCAAAAATGGAGTGCATCTTCTTACTTGAGCAGCGCTCCATCGTTCCACTGCGCTTCGGTCTTGCCTGCGAAGCCATGGCGATGGGCACACAAGCGCAGCATCCCCCAGTTCTGCTTGAACAATCCGAAGTTGGCCGCGTCATAGGTCTTGCCGTCTCCGTAGGGGTAGTGGGAAGTGTTCATATCCTCGCTACACCATTGTGTGAGCTTATTGTCTTTCTCTGTCTTTCAGTGCTTACATCTCGAGCATTGCAATGGCAAGATCAAGGGTGTTGCCGCCGGCGTCAAGGATTGCCTTCTTGCGGGCTCCAAGCCCAGAGACGGTGTAGTAGCCACGATCAGCTCGCTTTTCCACGACCGAGGCCAATGCTCCAGTTCCGAGGAGAGCTAACATAGAAAACATGGAGACCTTCATCTTGAGTGTATCTGGTTGCTCAGGAAGATGTAGGTTGGACCGAATGAATGAGTGAGTGATTGAATGCCTGCGGTAGCGAGGAAGGAGGACTATATTTTGAAAAGAGATCTTAGGTATGTAGACAACTCCAGGCTTTTATGTTTCCAAGATCTAGAGTGCTGTTAGCATGTCAAAAAGTCTGAGACATCATAGTAGCGCCTGGTTGGATGGTGGAGTTCAAATGGGAGCTATATCTTGCTTCATTTCGCAACGGGGTTTTCTCCTTCCCTTCCCCCCGTGTCGAAGAAAACTTTTGGCATGCCAGCTGCCAATAAATTAGTCGCTAAAGTCTAAAGCGCGGAAAGACTTCTGAGTAGTTCTTCATTTGGCTAGCCAAGGCAGAATGGGACGGCACTCTGTGCCTCAGGTGTGACTTAGCTGCAAGCCCCAATTTTGAAATTCCAGAAGACATCGATCACAGAGGAAGATTATAACATGACGTGTATTGAGACTCATAGACATTCATTCATGAAGGAGTCCAATCTCTGACCATATCTGGTGTTTTTTTCCAGATGTAAAATCGTGGCCGCTTCCCCAGACAACGTAATGGACCCGCAGAGAATGCACTCCAGATATCCTAAATATTCCCCAACCGACAATCCGGGGTTAGCCAAAGTCAATTCTTCAGCTTGTACGCAGAAGGATTCAGTTATGCAACATTTGGGTGTCGCAGTGACCGAGATATAGATTGAACAATGCCGTAGTATCTATAGCAGTGGAGTCAGCCGAGCCAGACCCATTTATGAGATACCGCTTCGTAACGTTGATTCGTCCACGTTAGGCTCTTTGAGAATAGGCTCTGGTTTAAGAAAGACGCCAGTATCAAAGTGAAACGGATGTTGCCTAAACAGACACGGGGGTGCTGGAGAAGTGTCCGTTTCGACTTTGTCCGGCTTTAGACACACCAAAATATTGTCCTCAGATCTATAGCCCGGAATTGAGGTGCCCAAGATAAAAAATAGCCTCAAGGTGGAGTTGATGTCTGAGGTGGCTGCTGTGGGCTCCCTGCCATATAGAGCAGGTTTGTTACTGTTCCAAGTCCGTCTGGAGCATAGAGGGCGGTACGGGTCTACATAGAGCTTTAAAGAATCAATCTACATCAAGCAAAGATTTGTCTGCATCCGGTGTTCTCCACAGAATCCGAGAGCTCTGCTGTGCACCTTCCCTAAGCCATATAGCCTCTGAACAAGCACAAATAGCATAAGCCATAGCTAAAGAAATACCACATTATTCATTCGCATTCCATCAACCGACAGTACTTCCTTCTTCAAAGCTGTGCAAAAGAAACATCATAACGCATCAAAAAGCACAACTCTGCTCCAGCGCATTCGGGTACTCTTCAATCGTCGCCAACTATCCATACGTAAAAGTCAGCATGTTCTAACCTATAAAGTATAAAGCTCAGAAGACCTACCAAAACACGGCGCGCTGCCAGTGTATTCCACTGTGCATTCCCCGCGCAACCGTTCATGTTGCGGAAGTCGTCCTCAGCCTCTGCGCTGAAAATCATCGACGAGAGCCGCTTGCGACACCGTATCAGACGGTACGCCATGTATATTGTTAAGGTTGCGCCGGTTACCAGCTCAAGCACGGCGCGCGATTTAGCCCCGTTCTTTGCGACGAGTTGAAAGGGCTCGGGTGTTGGATTCATATTGGAAATGACCTTTTCGACAACTTCATTTGTGCGAAGGGTGGAATCCATAGCCAAACGACGAAACCGTATCTAACAAAAGCATGCGTGGCCGCGTGGCCGCGTGGTAGTCGTACAGTGGAGCTACATCACTATGCCCTCATATTCTAGTCCTCAATAAAGCTACGTGATGACTGTGATTTGCATTCTAGACCATATGGAATCTTCATGTGAACACGCCGAAAAACAAACTCCCAAGACAGGAACCATGGCATCCCAAAAGCATAATTCAACTTGACAGCAAGAACTCTCCCACAGGCATATCACTCTTCAATAAAGTCGTCGATCGAGCATCCGGTGAGCAACAATCAACCGTTCAACGAGAAGAACCAACATCTTGCGAGAAAATGCATTCTGCATATTAGTGACCTGAGTCTCGAGTGCTTCCAGTTTCGCCTGGGCCCTCCACATCTCCTGCTGGATCTCGTCAGCATCCATAACCTCCCAATCACCGTCTGGATCAGGGGATCTGTGAGTACCGGTATTATCAGTGCCCTGACCGGCCTCAGTCCTACTTAACCCGAATACAGACAGGAGCTTGATAATAGTGCCAGCAATCCCAGTCGCAAGGAACGAGAAAATCGACGTATTGCCTTCCCTCCCGTGCTCAGCAATCTTCCGGTTTAACAAGACTTCCATCTCCCAAATCTGAGCCTCGAGGATGGCCATGCGGTCTTCGGCAATGGAAATCGCAACCTGCATGTTGTCGCAGTCTATAATATCACCGGCATCAAACCGCGACATCTTAATGCCCTCAGACAGTGGGGATTGAAGGGATGTACGCTCGGTGCTTCCTTGCTGCTGGGAGGAAGCAGACTGCGCATCGAAGAAACTATCGCTCTTGGATGAAGCGCTCCTATAGGGGTGCTGGTCATCCATCGTGGCGTCGAGATCCATTTCTGCGTCGCCGTCCGCATCTTGGCTGCTACACGGGTAGCAATCCTCGCTGTGCAGAACAGGCTCGCATGGCTCAGTGTCGAGCAGGGACACCTGTCGACAATCGACGAATTGGTCGGAGATGCTAGACTCTTCGCTGGCCGGCATATCAACAAGCTCTGCATCTTCAAAAGAGATCAGATCTAGGTCAGACGAGGTCACGGCAACGTTACCTTGAGGGCTGGGATCCTTATGGACATCGTCGGGTAAGGTATTGAACAGCTGATCTCCATCGTCGGATCCCACCTCTCCGAAAAGCTTTGCGAAGGCCTTAGCATGATGACGGATCATCTCCTCTGACAGACTCTCGGCTCTCACGGTAGAAGGACTAGCAGCCCGCAGGACAGCGTCCATCTCCGACTCGAGAGGGCTTGCACGGGCAGGCACAAACCAGTATGACCCGTCAGGTTCCATGGCCTTTGGGGGTAAGCTTCTTCGACAAGTTCGGTGCCGGTGGTCGGCTCCCGAATGCGCAGCGAGCCAGGCCTCTTCGCACTGCAGACACAAGGTCGGATGCTCGTCAGGCAGGCGCTTCTGGCGAGTCCGTTCCTCGCAATGGGCAACTATGCCATATCGCAAGCCGTTAGTATACTCCACGCAGGCCTCCATGTTAAAGGTCGCGATGTGGCGGCATCGAGGGTAGCGGTTGAAGGTATAGAGACACATGAGGGCTCACATTGGAAGGCAGTCAGACACCACAGTTCGTGAGAGATGAGAGTGTATTGAAGCTGGTTGCGACTATCGAGCGCGTTTATATAATTCACTGGTGCAGTCTTGACAATGCTGATACAGGACACAGCCGATAATGCACAAAGACATTATACAAAAACCATCCATGCAAGCTTCTTTGACGGATCATGTCAGATCTTTCAATGCATCCCAAACAAAGAGGACAAAGGCACAATCCGCAGTAATCATGGGCAGGTACCTCAACGCCATCCTTCCAACACCGGGGATCCCTCCTTCCCATCCGTTAAAAACCGCACTCCCGAATCCAACAGCCACCAGGCGGCCATTTCGTGCAGGAAGCGCAACACGGGTTTCTCCAGCGGCATGATTGCCCGCTTTGTTCCGTTGGGTCCCGGCTCCCGCTTCGTCCACATCGCCGTCTCACTGTGATACACGATCTCCTCGCCGTCTTCGGTATACCGAAGCACCAGGCGTCCGCCGATAGGCCCGTTGATCAGGATGGCCAGCACGGCCTTGTCGGGAGTCCGCTCCTCGACCCGGTAGACGCCGCATACCAGGTCGCCTTTCTCAAAGTTGAGGGAGTGGATATGAGCGGCGCTGAACGTCTTACGGTCTACAGGCGGCACTATGAGCCGGATGATCCAGGCCTGCGGGAATTTCCCAAACGCGGTCATGTTGCGGCGCAGCAGCATGGTGAACACTTCGTCGGTCTCTTTGTTGGGGAGGAGCTTCCGTGAGACGCGACGCGACGCATGATCGTGTATGGCGTAGTATTCATCGGTGAAGACCTCTGGAGGGATAGAGGTGATGGTCGCCGAGAGGGAGCTTGGAAGCTTCCCGTGCTGAGACCCGTGGACAACGCGATGTTCTAGAGAGCGATGCAGGAAATAAAAGTATGCGACGGCTGTAGATGACGTCGCTAGACAAAACGAAGTGACAAATAGTAGAGAAGGCATTTTGTGATGCTGGTGACACAGATGTGTGGTATTGATGAAGGAAAGTCATCGTCAGAGGGTTAAAAACAACGGATTGTTCGGGATAATCCGGTGGTGGAGCCCGTCGAACACGAGACACACTAAACAAGCCACCATCGTCAAGTTCGTGTCCAGCTATGGTTGCATGTTACGATGAAACCATCTGTTGTGTAGTTTGACATGCTACTTGGAAAGAATAAAGACACTGGTGAAGTCGTGGTCGGTCAATACACATGATCGCGACACATCCTGTCCACAAGACAAAGAATAGTACAAGGCAGGATGATGGGTAAAATTGGATGGCTTGCAACTCAATGTACATTCCAAGCTGATCTAGAACAATCTATGCTTCAAGCCACAATGACTGATTACCTGCATGGCTGGGAAGTGGGCAACGAGGCACCGTTCCATGATGAATGACTTATATTGTATTAGCCAGATATAGACAGAATTCCTCTTAACATTATGATTATCAGTCTTGTCGTAAAAACCTGAGACGTAACAAGCGTGCGCAAAAATGCAGTAATATCAACCTCTTCATCATCACCGCACCATCCTCATTCATCTCCACAAACAACAGGGTGGGTATTGTCAAAGACGAACATCAGGACATCGGAATAACAGAAGACTATCGCAGTCTCCTCCGATTACTCGACGATTGTCACCCGTGCGAGCCAATATGGCTCTCTTCTCCTCCAATTCATCCGAAGCGCCATCCGATCGATTAGTGCACCTCCTGCACTTCATAGGTCTGCCGCTGGGCCTTTCGTGCCATCCATTTACGGTAGGCAAATAGCGAGAGAATGCCGAGACCCACGACGAAGACGATGCAGAAGACGAGAATCGGACCGGGGTTTTCTGAAGCCCAGTTGCGCTTGATGACCTGGCTCCGTGCTTCGATATCTGGGAGGGCGATGGCGGCCATGTTGCTATAATTCATTAGCTAGTGAGCTTTTCGTCCTTGTCTGTGCAGGTTTTGAACGCCATGCGGTCTGAGTCTGAGAAACATACTGGACGGCGTGGATGGATATTCCACGAGCAAAAAAGAGACCGGTCTATATCGCGAGCACGAGATACCCGATGAAGTCCAACGAAGAAACCGCCGCACGGAGATTGACGAGAAAGAAAGGTGGAAGATCAGGGAATCTTCAACAGGAAAGGAAGACAATAGCTTAGGACCGGTCGGAGAGCATGTCGGGAGCAGCGGAACGACGATGACTGCAAGGATAGCAATGACGTGGAGGAGATGAAAGTATGCAACGTTCAGTCATGTCCGGGGGAGGGGACGGGCAAGGACCTGGTACCACAGGCTCAGGACAGGAGCTTAATTGCTTTACTTCTGCTGGTCATGATTCCATTTGGGGTGGCTTTCGTGACTTAAGGTTCAACTATCTGGATGATCCTTTATCAGGAAACGTGCTCTTCTTGATTCATGGGGCCATTCTGGGTCGACTCGATGAAGTTTTATATCTTAGGCATCTGAATGTCTCTGCTTGCTTGCTCCCACAGTTCGGTATAGGTGACACGCCAAGCTTACCCACGGTCGATATCACAATCACCTCTGAAATTCTGATGAGGACACCATCACTGCGACTAATTCTATCATCTGCGATTGCAGACAAACTTTGACGATGCGCTCTCCCGCTGGCGTCACCACTCGATCATACCCGCCGGTTGACGTGGATCATGACATGTACGAACGAGTGGAAAGAGGGGATACAGCAGCTGAATGGTGAATAGCATTGCAGCAGACGGGAATTGACTATCAGACAAAGTCAGTGCCTCTTTGCTGTATACTTCGGGATAAATGGTGTTGTGGGCATTCCTCTCTTGACGTCATCTATATCAGTCGCCTTAGATAATCAGTGAATCACGACAACAAATTAAAGACATGCTGGGAACATGACTTTTAGGTACCGGAAATGATAGCGAGAATGAATACGGTTTCTATTTTCGACTGCTCGTGTCGTGATTATCACCCCATCCCAGGAACGGTCGGTGTGGGAAGCTAGTCGCACAATTGCAGCCCTAGATCTATATCATCCCACCCGTTGCGTTGTTTCAACAAAACTATTCAGCTTTATCGCATCTTTCTGGTCGTCGGATTCCGATGTCTATCTTCCCAAGCCAGACACATCCGATCTATCTCTTGAAAGCAGCCAGCCAGAGATGATCAAGGGGCTAACACGCACCGGAACCCACTCCTTCGTATTCGGCCCAGCAGCGCCAATCACTTGGCCTTGCCAATCCCCTAATGCAAAGTGCAGGTTTCGATCGACAAGAAAACTATTAACAGTGTCAGGTTTAGCTCGAGTACGAGCAGACGCCTTACCCGCAGGTCACTGGCAATCCTGGTCGTCGCTAGTGGTCAAATCTCCGGCCAAAATTAGCAGACTCACGAGTCGGTTCCTGCTCGCTCCATCCGGGATCGATGACTGTCGATCAACACCTTGGATACAGACCAGTCAAAGCGTGAGCGATCACTCCGTAGCGCATCTATTCTAGCAATACGAGCTGATCCCTAGCGCGGGAGCATGTCCATCATGGAGCATATTCATTAAAATCCGCTCCTCCCCACTCGTAAACTCCATATCACATTCTTCACTTCTCCCTCCCCCAACCTCTACTCAACCCGCCTACCATGGTGCGTAAATCAGTCTGGATGGCACTCCACGCCATATCATACACACCCCTAAGCAACGCATGGACACTCGTGTGGAGGAACGAAACCGCCGGCGCGACAATCGAGCGTCAAGACACCACCCTCACTTGCACCCGCATCTACCACGAAAAAGGCGAGGATTTCTCCTGGGACCCAGAGGGCGCCTGGTGCATGAACTTCTGGGACGAGCCGACATGCGACACCCGTATCGGCTACTCCTGCGACGCCCGCGTCTGGAAAAAGGCCGCCTCGCGAAACCTCTCCGCCTTCGATGTCTACCCTATGCCTGTGGAATCGAGACGCATCTACGGGTTGTTGAGCACGTCAACAACGCCCAGCCCGACGGCCGCTGCGACTACTCTTACCGTTACGCCCCCGCCTGCGACTAGTGCCACGCAGACGGCCGAGGCTGAGGGTGCAGAGAATGATTCGGGATCATCGCTGTCCGGTGGTGCAATTGCGGGAATCGTGATCGGGGCGGTGGCTGGTCTGGCCCTCCTCGCTGCGTTGTGCTTCTTCTTGGGTAAGCGCAAGCCGAAGCATATGCATACGGCGCCAGAGGTTCCATTGTCCCCTGCGCCGCCGCCGGCTCCAGCAGCAGGGGCAGGAGCATTCATGTCTCGCACCGATACGAACCGGAGTTATCCCACGCCCTATACGGCGCCTACCCAGCCCGCGTCGTTCCCGATTGAACACAAATCCCCCATGTCAGACATGTCGGCGACGCAGTCGATGTATTCGTCGGCACCGCCGTACTCGCCGCCATCCAGTGTGTATCAGCCGCCTTCTGCGGCGCGAGTCGTGGAGCTTCCAGGAAATTATAACCAGTTGAGTGAGATGGACGGCAGTTCCGATATCAAGCGGCCGTTGAATTGAGGTAGTGCAAATTAAAGGAGTTGGGGTTCGTGTTTTGAGTATACAGGAAAGTATATATTCCGGGGATTTCTTGAGCGTCAGATACCACAATGTCATTCCATTCACGGTACATATGTACTTGGTTCTAGTAATGTATTCATCATGCTCATCATCGTTCACCGTGCGTAGAAACGCCACTCTTAAACAATAAATCCGTCTTCGTCTCTCGATCCCAAACCCTGACCCCATCGCTCTTCCGCCGGAAGTACAGAATCCGATGCATCGGGATAAAAGCCTCATCCGTCAGCTCGGATTTCCACTGCCCAACCGGCATCTCCTTGGCCCCGAGGAACCGGTCGTCGTAGCTGATGATATAATCGTCGATGTCGATATTTGCGTCCCATCGCAACCGACTGAGAATGTCGGCTGCTGGGCGCAACCGCGAGCCAGTAGGAACGTTTCCACTAGTCCGCATTCTAAGGCGACTGGGAAGATTCTGGCGTTCTGCTTGGTCTTCATCCTCGTCCTCTTCAAGATCAATATCGTCGTCCGAGTCATCAGAGAACTCCTCGGTGTGCGCGGCGTTCCCGAAGGAGGAGCTGTCAACGTGGAGACCTCGGACCCCGGATTGCGAGACCAATGTCACGTCGACCCAATTAGAGGACGGGTCGAAGTAGTTCTCATCTTCGCGGACTGATTCACCGAATGCGTCCAAAACCGCACGCAAGGCAGTTTCTGCGGACTGTCGGTCAGCGGCGCTCATGGGTGTCGTAGCCTTGGACGCTTCGCCCCTCGTAAGGCCGATCAAGAGGCAACCTTGATATTCAGCCTCATTCTCGCTCGCGTCCTCCATGTCCGTAAATCGTGCCGGCCAAATCCGGGCATGTAAATCGGGGAACCGCCGCTGGATATCTAAAAGTTACGTTTATTAGTGCGGACCCATAGCAAGCTGCGAACGCCAAACATACCCACGAGGAGCGACACACATCGCCACTCCAACCAGCCGACCAGCATCCTGCCTTTGGCTGCTCCTGCGCCCCAGTACTGTACATTTATCTTGGCGTAGCTTGGGTACGAAGTGAGGAAGTCGTCTACGCCGCTCGAGCTCCCAGCCGGGCCGAGAAGGTCAGCCCAGGTGATCTCCGGCGAAGCCAGCTGGCGATCCATGAGCTTAAACTCCTCCTCTAGTGTGCGAGACGTCGGAAGAGAAGCAGCCCTCGCGACGTTGACTTTGGGTGTGTTCTGGGTAAGAATCACGATGGGTTCTCTAGAGGTGCGGAAGTAGCGCGGCGCAGTCTTGTAGAAGCCGGGGTCGTAGACGATAGCGCGGCCCCATTGGAACTGCGCGTAGTACCGGAAGAAAGTGCATATCATATCTGCCGCTGAGAGTGGGCCGACCTTCTGGAAGGAAAGCTTGCAAATCCTGGAGAGAAGGAGGGTAATATGTATGCCTCCCAGGTAACCCAGCTTTGCGGAGTAGACTCCGCGGCGCTGGGCCCAGGTTTTGATGAACCGGTACGCCGAGCGGAACGTGGCTAGGTCGGGGATTGTGCGCTGCAGGTAGTGCATGTCCCGAAGGGGGTTTAGTTTAAGCAGGGAACGCATTGGGAGGTAAAACGTCGAGTCTTCGTCTGGGAGGTCAAGGGCCTGCGGCCAACTATACCAGAGTGAGTCCTAAACAAAGGGTGTCTAATATGATGGAATATACATACCTTTCAACGACACGCGAGGCGGCACAATACTGCAAATCGACCCGCACACCACGAGCTTCCAGCTCCAACATGACACCGGACGCAGCCTTGACCTTGCGCAGAATCTTGATCTCGCTGTGGATAGCTTTTCGGAGCTTGGCCACCATGAGAGTGAAGAATATCCGGGGGCTAATCTGACCGATGACCAGCAAGTCGATGTCGGACGAGCTGTTCCAAACTCCGAGTCCGTAGGAACCAACAGGCACCACGGCAAATGAGAACTTCAACCGCGTGTCCGTTGGCAGATTAGGATCCCGCTGGTTCACAACTTGCCTGATCAGCTCGACAACCTCCTGACGTTGTCTTATTTCCTCTGGGGACGGGAACGCGTCATGATCCCACAAAAACTGCATCAATTGCTCAACGCCACCAAGAGAAGCTGGTGCCCGAGAAATATCGATGGAAGGCCTCTCCTCCACAGCATCTGACGCAGCCTCCTCCAGTTTTAGCACTGCTCTGATACCCCAGTGGTCACTCCCCAGCTGGGCATCGACCCCCTCGGACGCGATATCAGGAATCCCGAATCGGTTCAACCCATGCACTTCAAAGGCTTCCCCTCGAACGAGAATTCGGTCGTATCTCTGCGGCCGCTTATGGAAGCTCTGTACGTCAATCCGGGCAGCGAGATAATTCTCCATCGGATCAAAGGTAGCTCCCTCTTCGCCTTCATACAGCGCACCAAACTCCAGCCTGTCTAAGAGATTGTCTGGTCGCTCACTACCAGATCCCTCGGCCCGACTGGCAAAATAGCAATCCAAAAGACCCGCCTCGGCGAGCATGCCGCCCAGAGAGGACAGTGTAGAAGCCGCTTGTGGCGAGATTGACTTGCGTTTCACGGCCAAATCGAGGGTGTAGGACGACGTCGTGATGTTGAAATCTCCTGCCACTATCCAGTGGTTACCGCCATATTTGCTGGAGAGATGATTAATTATGAGCTGCAGCTGGGATCGCTTAGCCAGAATGGAGCTGTCGATGAGGCCGCAGGTAAGGTGCACGCCTGTTACCACGAGAGGCAAGAACTTGGATTCATGGAAAGTCCCTACATTGTCGAGTTGGAGTACTACTGCTCCCTTGTGGCGCGTTTCAAAGGGAAGCCACTCCCAGTGAAAGGACAATCGGCTGAGCACGACGATGTTCCGCAGACTCGTCAAGGGGCTGATATCGGCCTGATCGGGTGGTCCATGCGTCGTGAATGGGTACTGTAGTCGAATTTCCGAATCTCTCAGCAAAAAGGACAGAAAATCATCAGAAACCTCCTGCAGCACAAGGATCTCGGCTGTCGCAGCCTCCGATAGCAGGTTCTGCAGCAGGATGGGGTAGCGTTCTGTGGGCGGAGGATAGTGGGAATCGATGAGGACATTGTACGAAGCTACCCTGAGCGACTCCATCTGCATGTTTTTCGTAGCGGGTGATGGCAATGCCGCGACTGCAATCCATTTCCCTTGCTCCTCTTGATACTGAAAGGTTACTCCTGGTTCCGCATGGGATCTTGCAGATGGCGAAGGTGATATCGTCGGCGCATTACCGGGATTCGACAGTTCAAGCTGGTCTTTCCAAAGGTATCCTGGTCCTGGAATAACGGTATGCTGTGGAGACAATGGGATCTTCCCCCAAACCTCCATGCGACACGCAGCCGTTGGCAGCCCCTGTGATCGGTCCCGGATCAAGATCACCAACTCTGCAACCTCCCATTCAATCGCTGGCAGCAAACCCGCTTTGTCCACAAGAAATTGCCGCTGTGAATCATCTTCTGCCTCGCTTTGTCCGATCGTGAGGTGTAGAGGACCGGGTCCATGCGACAAATGGTCAAAAGCATCCAGAATCTCCCCTCGCAACTGGGTCAGAGCCTGAGATCCTGCACTGCCACTATCTGTCAGATATATTGTGCTGCTGCGTCGGTGTGCGAAGAAGTCCGACCGATCCAAGCGTAGTGGGATGGCGTGGTGCGATCGACGGGCAAGCGTGGACTGGACAATTGTTACTGCCTGTGAGAGACTCTCTGGCGCCACAAATGGGTAAACCAGATTGATATGTGGCGCCCATCGTCCATAGGCCTTGTCGTACGGCGCTCGTAGACGGTCGACATCTCTGACCAGATGTGAAGGGGGAAGGACGCATAGGGCGGTTTCATAGGAGGCCAGAGAGGGTACTTTGCTGTCTTCCACGGACGCCATGGCGAGTCAAACACTGGTAATCAAGAAAAGTCGAACAGAAACGCAGAATAAAAAGAAATGGTACAATTAAAACGGTCAACAAATCGAGGGCTATGTACAACTGTTATAGATTGGTCTGCTGTGTTTCCCCTTCGGACCCCCTTCTATATAGGCCTTCCTCGCTCGTGTTTACTTTGCAAATCTTCTCCAAGGCTGAAACCAGATCTGCAACCGCTCCATATTTCGTGGTGTCATTGTTCCAGTCGCCAGGAAGAGCTGTGTCGTGAGTAACTCATGGAGGAGCCTGCAACGCTTGTGAGTCACACAATGGGGCGGTGCTCGAGTCACTGCGCCAGTTGGGTTCTCCATGACTCAGCCAGCGTGCGACGAGAGTCAATTCCGCATTCCATTGATCTGATGTTGAAATGATAATTTGTGAAGAATGGAGATCTCTTACTGCGTAGTTCGTGACTCCTAAATAAATTGCTGTTCATTCCGTGATCGGCTGTGGTCGGATCAGCGCTTTAGACTAAGACAAGAAATATATCAGTCTGCCATGCACGACCCCACCCAGTAAATCAATTCAAGGAAACTTTCCAACACAGTCCGTAGGATAGAAATGATAAATATTCAGAAGTTCATGATAAGTCACGTGAGATTATCTTCACTCTTCTTTTGGGTGTTGATTTGCTTGTTCCCATTAAACATCGATAGCTGGCGATCAACTACCAGCCACCGCAGGCACTACTACACGCAAGCAGTGCAGGTCAGCCATCACTGCGGATGAGCCAAGGCGAGTCACAGTATATACATGCGTTGCAGATTCCTGGTCATCCTCAACGGCGCCACAACATTCTGGGAGAGACATTCTGCAAGCAGGTTTCAGGGAGTTTCGTGCGGAAGTCCGGCCTTCTTATTCCATCATGTCCATATTCCCGCTGATTTGGACCGTGACCAGCCGCTCAAACGACGGTTTATATTCGATTTGAACTTCAAACAACGGCTTACTGCAGAGCCTGTTACACGGATGCCACATCCAGTATACCTGGCAAGTTGCCAACGCGGCGAATTGTATTCATCACACATCACCTAGAAGGGGTGATGATAATACCTTTCATTAGACTATTTATTTCACGCCGTTGTTAGGCTCAGAAAGCAAATCTCCGAGCTAAATCATATACTTGGGGTGGTAAAGTAGAGCAAAAGCTGGTAGCTCAAATGAGAGAGAGATTGGCAGAGAATTCCCCCTTCCCAGTGAAGGACTCTCTGGCGGTGTCATTTCTCTAAATACCGGACATTCCGCATTGTTTTTATGTTCCTGATTGTCGCAATCATCTACTCGCTAATAGGGAGGATAGGTCACTTGATTCTGTATAGCTGGCCCACACCTAGCAATATCTAATGCGGCTGATGACCGCAAACCCTAAAACACTGCCTGTTAGTACCATAGGAGGCAGGTGTGGTGAAGTCAGACTCTTTCTGACGCCCAGGGTACTTTGTAGCCATTATGGAGGCAAAATTTCAGAAGCAATGCAATGCGTTCCATGTTGTTTTAAGCCGTCTAGACCAGCACCTAGACGACCTGGGAATCGAACCATATTGTACCCTCCAATGCTCGCCCCTGACCTATGACAGGCGAGTGTCAAATAAGTTTCGGGGCTTACGGGAAATGCAGAGGCCGATTCTGTGGCTGCTAGAATATGTCATCAAAACTCTACTCTATCGCAGCAAACATGGCAGACAGCAACCCCTTCTTCATTTTTGTTCTAACCAGTTCTACTACCTGTTCCAGATCGTTTCTAGGATTTTTCTACATCATTCATCTCAGCTGAGTCATTAATTACTACAGTGCCATCAATTGGCACCTTTTCTTCGCGGCCAGGACATAGACCTCATAGGTAGCTACAATAGGTTCGCCATGATGTCCGCGAACAAGACCGAGTAGATGATTGCCTTGCCATACTAGATGAAATCATTGAACTTGCCACTATGTAGGAACATCTGATTGCCTGACGTCTATGAAGCTTAAGTATAAATACTTCCATACACCGATAACGGAGATATAGGCAAATAGTTTTACTATTGTGTCATGACAGTAGTGGCGACTTCAATAAAACGTGGAATCTGGACTCCACTGCAGGATTTGCATTAAACCAAAGATGCATTGTTTCTGTAGTAACTGGACAAACCCACAGCCTTAGACAAGATCATAGCACCCCAATCTAGGATGCATCCTATCAGATCATCAAGTTACCCTGCCCCGTAACATAAATTGTGCTCAGTATTAGATGTGCGGAATGCCTTATTTGGAAAATTGCATCTAGTGTTTAGCAGTCGGCATCTACCGCATGCGTATTCGCCCTGGAAGCTGGAGGTATAGATCCCGGATTATCGGGTCATACTGATCGACTCTCATCTTTTGGTTTCCTTATGAGGTAAAGGCTTCATTTTCGTTACAAATCCCGAGCTGTGATAAGTGACGGTGTAATTGAAACCTTATCTCAATTGACGCCTGTGGCCACGATCTTTCCCTGATGCACAGAAGCAGCGGGAAAGATCCCGACCAAATCTTCTCCCATTCATGGTTCTGGCATACGTAGGTGATGTTTACTCGTAGATTTACTCGTAGATTTACTCATAAATCTCTTTATTAGGATACCACAAATGAACATCTACCAGCAAATTATTCTGCGTGCCTGAGATGCATACCCAGGATCATTTGGTGGTCACTGCCAACCTACAGCTGGTTTTTGATTCGCATCACACAGATGGCCATGATCGCCACTGCATCACATCATTTCCTGAAAGGATGGGGAATATAGCCTATTTGTTATATTGAAGCTTTTGACTTTTCTAGAAGCAAAAAAACAGGAGTGTGGAGAAGGTGGCGAGGTACACAAAGATCCAGACGAAGTATATAAAGGAATATGTATGACCAGAAGAGCCCAAACATCCATACAATATTTAACTACAAAATTTTGCACTCTTGACACCGTCAGACTATTATACCAATCTTTGAAGACGACTTTGTCCATAATCTGGCAAGATGATGTATCAGCGGATTCACACAAATGACTCCGACACAATCATCATCCCGCTCTATATCGTATTCTTCCTCTATCACATGACCAACAGAGGCACCTCCTACAGAACATACCATCCCGGTAGGTTATCAAAATCATCATGAGCTGAATGCTGAGCTAACAATGCCTAGCCCTTCCGTGGCATTCACTGGCGGGCTCCATTGAGATTCTACTCTACTATCTCGGCTTCCGCTGCTCGCTGATGGCGGTGGCTGCATGCTTCGTGCACTCATGGACCGCCCTGATGCTAGTCAAGAACCTCGGGAATGGGTACCCGCCTCTCACAAGTATGGACTGGCAACTCGCCCGTGAAGATATGATATGTATTAACGATCATAGGGCCTGCCTACCAGGCCGGCGCCGTGATGCGGCCGGCCCAGATGCTCTACGCATACTACACTCAAAGTCCAGCGGACTATCACGACGCCCTCATGCCCATTCACTCCTTCGTTTATACTCGAGTTCTGATCTTCCTCATGGGAACGATGGGTCCAACCCCCTCATTCCAGAAGAATGTCAACTCGCGCTTCGTGTACTCGGAATCCATTCTCGGCGGAGCCCTCATTGCCGTCAGCCATTCCACCAAGCCTGAGGCGATTGCAGTTTATGCGAGTCTTATGCACATGGTAGGCAAGATCTCGCTGTGGGCGCGGAGAAAGCATGATGCCGAACGGTATGCCGCAATATCATCCTCACAATCATCGTGAATACCATTAATACTGTGAATGCAGAGAGCAGGGAGTTCCGCTTTCGAAGACGGTGAGGCTGCTTTCTTACCTGGGCTTTATTACCAGGGGTAAACGGCTGGTCAACACTTCGAAGGCAACCAGCAAAGAGACACCAGAGATTGGACATCTGTATGGAGATCGATGGGGCCATACTTGGGCTAGTGTCAACTAGCTGGATGTAATTTCCATCTAGGCGCGTCTATTGAAGACAAGCCTGGTGGTAACACATCTGAAAAGGAACCTCCCAAAGTTTGTTGCGGTGATTTGCTCTCATTCGTTTTTTCTTCGTTTTCATGTATGAATTCAGATGGTTCATCTGGGAATTAGATTGAACACGACCCCCAAACCGGTGGACTTCGGATGACTTCACAGGCAAAACCAACACAGTTACCGCATTACCTATACCTAGGTACACTGTGAATATCAATGCTCTGAGCCCCTGACTCAGGCGGTCTGTCCAGATATGGGTTTACTAGGGACACATGCCATTCTTTTTGCTATGATAAAGACAAAAAATGCAATGACTTCCACACACATCCTATTTCAACCACGGCACCTCTTCAGGCGAATACTTATAAGCCCGGAAAATGGCATTGCTCTCATACGCAAACCCCATCTTCTCCATCTTTTCCAGCTCATCCGCACTCATCACGCCCTTATAATCACTCAACTGCGGCACAACAAACTCCCAAACTGTCTCACCCGTCTCCGTCACCTCCAAGATCCGCCCAGTAGCCGCCTCGCAGAGCAGAACATTACTGTTCCTCAGCTTCTGCGCAGACCCCATGAACGGCGTGAAGAATCCCAACCCCCCGGTACTTGGGTCCTTAAATTCCCAGTGCACCTCCTTAGTCTCGCGAGATACAATAATCGCCCGTGAGAACGGCACAGACACTCCAGGCCGGAGGACCCCGTTGTCGAAAACAAGGATCTCCCCGGACGGCAGCTCATGCGCACAATGCTGCTGGCTGACCACCGGCGGCGCAAGGTGCCACAGCACTTCCCCTGTCTGGCGACTGATCACGATCACGCCGGACGTGCTGCGCAAAGACGCAATGATGTTCCCGTCAGAAGCAAATGACACGCTGTTGATCAGCGGCCAGTGTTCCCGCGGGTAGTCCGCGAGCAGAGGGAACTGCTCCGGGTCGAGGTGGTCGACTGCCCGCCACGACCAGAGGAGCTTTGCGCCCCCACCGGTCGTGCCATCCTCGCTTTCACCCTCGAAGTCCGCCGACGAGGAGTTGTTAGATGTACGCCACGGATCAACTAGCTTGATGCAGTCGGCGTACACCTTTCCGCCCGGTGCTTCGCTGTTCGGTATTCCGCCTCGGACACGGGCTGCTTCTTCAGCCGTCAATGGCTCCAACGTGGTGTATAGGAGAGTGCCGTCGTCCAAATGGTTCTGATCGTGGTGCGCGTGCGGATCGTGGTATTCGCGCAGCACCTGTCCCTCCGGCGAGACCTGCATCATGATGCCCCCGCGGTACTTGGCCCACATGGGGAACAGGCGGGGGCTATCTGGGTGCACGCCGTTGTAGGCGAGGTTGCCGTCGGGAAGGATGCGGGAGTGCCGGCCTGCGCGGTAGGGAAGATCCCATCTGTGCACCTCCTCGCCTGTGGTGGATACCAGGTGTGCGGTGTTGGAGGTGAGTGGTGTATACAGGACGTAGCCGGGGGCTACTTTTTTGGTGTTGACCCCGCGGAGGCCGAGGCCGCGTCTGCGGAGGGTGTGTTGCTCCATTTTCCTCTTGTGCGGATATGGGAAAAGGAAGTTGCATGAAGAAGCTGGCGATGGCCAGATATAAGTATCTGTGAGAGCCGGCTCTAAGACCGGCATGCCGCGGTTGATCCGCGGTAAGATACGCTGATCGCCGATAAAGCACGCAACTGATATGGCGTCAGATTGTGCTCTGATAGACTTATCGGTATGCCGCGGAGGCCAAGTTGCGTGGAAGTATATGAATAGGGGATATTCAAGAGGTATGTGTGGCCATCGTCGCTCTGTATGTGTTTGCAGCTCACGATGGAGGACGCAGTAAATCACTCCGAGAAGGCATCCCATGTTGAGAACGCGGAGGGTCCATCAACATGGATTCAGACACTCGCGATAGAAAAGGGAGGTATACAAAGGGTGACAGATGAGCAGCGACAGGAGAACACGACCAAGTTTTGGAATGCTTGCACATTCTGGTACGCTGTACAAAACCAAAGGAATTTTCAATCAACTAACTCTTCAGGCTGAGCGCCAACATGGCGGTTGCCACTCTCAACACAGGAACACTAGGCGGAGCTATGGGTCTGTCATTCTGGGATAGCTTCATCGTCATACTCGTCGTCAACCTCCTCAGCGACTTGCTCCCGGCATGGACCGCGGCGTTTGGCCTCACAGGGTTGCGAATGACGACCTTCTCGTAAGCTGCTCCCATGTAACGTTCGTTCTGATATTAATATACACAGACGCTACTCCTTCGGCTACTGGGGAAACCTCCTTGTCGTCCTCTTCTCCATGGTTGCAACCACAGGCTGGAACGCCATCAACTCCATCTCCGGCGCGTCCGTCCTCGAGGCCCTCTCCGACGGAAAGTGTCCAACCTGGGCCGGGGTGATCATCATCTGCACGACTGTATGGATCATCTGCGCGCTGGGCATTACATGGATTCACCAACTCGACGTTTTCCTCTGGATACCGCCGTTGGTTGTGTGGTGCGTCACCGCAGGAACGGGGTCATCGCATCTCACCGCCGCGGAGCTGAAGACCTTCGAATCGAGCGACGATAAAGCAGCCGCTGTTCTTTCTTTTATCGCAATAATTTTCTCCTTTTCCGTCTCATGGGTGAACTGCGCAGCAGACTACAATGTCCGCATGCCGGTCGACACTCCTCGCTGGCGAATTTTCTCCGCCACATACGTCGGCATCTTGGTACCATCAGTGTTGGTGCAGAGTCTCGGAGCGGCGTTATACACAGGGACTGTGACCACCGCTGTTTGGAGCACCGCTTATAAGGGTTCCGGGGTGGGCGGGCTACTGCAGATGGCTCTCGAGCCCGCGGGCGGGTTTGGGAAATTTCTCATGGTGCTCGCTGCATTGAGCGCTATTCCAGTACGTTGATATTCCTCTCCCTCGTGCGGAAACATCGCTAACGCTTACTGAAGAACAACATCCCCAATAACTACTCCTTCGCACTCCATGCGCAGAACTTCGGTCCCTGGGCCGCACGCGTCCCGCGCATCGTCCTCGTCACATTCGGCTTCGTCGCAGCCATCATCGTTGGCTGCTGCGCTGCGGTGTATTTCGAGGATACGTTGCAGACGTTCCTTAGTGTAATTGGATACTGGACCGTCATTCACATTACCCTTGTTGCAGAGGAGCATGTCTTCTTCCGGAGGGGTTGGAGTGGATATGATCTCGAGGCTTGGGACGACCCTGCGAAGCTTCCTTTTGGCTGGTCTGCCATCGGTGCTTTTGTGGCAGGGTTTGTGGGCGCTGCACTGGGCATGAAGGTTGCCTGGTATGTTGGACCTGTTGCTGGGAAGATTGGCTCTGGGGCAAATGTTGGCCATGAACTGACGTTTGCTTTTTCTGGGATGGCGTTTTTGGGATTGAGGTGGTTGGAGAGGAGAGTCAGTGGGCGGTAAGATGGATCTTCTTGCTATTCTCATGATCATGTTCATTTATATACAGCCCCTTCAATCGTTTTCTGGTATATGATGAAGAATCTACGTAGTAGGAAATTCCCAGCTGGGAAGGAGATCCCAATTCCCATCCCCAGTCGTCTCTACACCCAGGAACTCTGGGAAATATCCAGCAAGGTCTCCTCCCAGCCAGTTCACTGCAGTGGTATCAACTCCCGTCGGACGATCTTTCTTCGGGCGTAGCTTCTGATGAACCTTGGAGATTACGGTTCCCAAGACGTGGCCGACATGGCACGAGAGCCCGATAGACTGGAGCCATGCGACAAGGCCGAGAATAAGGGAGTCCAACTCTTCCACATTATGCATTTGCGTAAACTGCTCTTCATATCCATTCAGCAGTCGACAGATAATGACAGCTGCAAACGTGATCATATGGTATATATGGTCCGAGAGATGTCGGGTCCGCTCATCCGTAGTATCCATGGCGAGTCGGATAATGGACGTCGAGTGCCGGATCATCTCCGAGAGGACTGACTCCCGGGCGCGCGCAGTTTTGGATTTTAAAGACTGGTCGTATAGTATGAGATGGGCGAAGTGGAATCCCATGAGAAGGAATTGTGCCCGTGGTTGTTCTGTCCTTGCGTTAGGCGAATTCTGCCAGAGGGTCTGATAGGGACATACCCAGAACAAACTGCCATTCCTTCCTCCAGCCTTGCAGGTCTGCAACAGATTTAAGAAGGTCGACGGGTTTTTCGGTGGTGTTTACGTAGACAGTCCAGTAAAGATACACCTCGGCGACCATGCGTAACTCATAGTTCGTTGCGCGATCCGACCCGACAATCGAGCGACATCGCGCGATGTGCGCTTCTTGCAACATGGATAGTCGGCTGGTGCCGACACAGTAGTGCAGATGGACAAGACAGAGGTGGTTCCACAGACAATAATAATCCAGCGTTGTTTGAGTCGGTTGTCTGTTTGGACCTGGCCTGCCAAGGTCCAACACAGGGCTTGACTGCCAGTGCTGCAACGCAAACCCACTCAGAAGCCAGCTATCAATACTCAGCGGCACTTGCCCAACGGTGGTAGACCACATGGAGAGGATCAAGCTCGCTTGGAAGAACTCGATCGGTTGAGGTGCATCCAGAAGAGCAGTGGATACAAGGGATCGGCCGCATTGGTACAGCTTCGGAGCTAGATCCACGGCCAGATCTTCAGTGGTATGCCTTACCGCAATCAGGCAGCAGGCACATAGCAATAGCGGCGATTTTGATACCTCCTGCAGCAAGTCCTTTGGGTCGTCCTCTTCGTCGAACAGAACCCAGCGCCCGTAGTGCTCGAGGAAGCTTCACGGTCTTAGTATGTTGCAAGTCTGTGTAGATACGGACGTACATTTTCAAGAGACTGAGTGCCAGATCAGGTGTGATGAATCTTTCGAGGACCGATACCTCCGACTTGGTCTCTGGCGACTTCAACCCGATGTCCGATGCTAAGTCGCGGATAACCATGACAGGCGGCGCCGACTGGCCTTCCGGCTTTGCGGATATACTCGCCACATTGACCGGTAGATCATTTGGAATCCTATTGTCTGGTTCCGGTCGTGTGGCAGGTGCTCTGCGACCGGTCGTGATACTGGTTGAATCCTCTCCCAGTCTCTCTAACAGAGCGCCAACCGTGGATTCCAGCTGGGCTAGTCTAATCGCATGTTAGTACCGCTCGAGTCAAAGTGGACGACTTCCTACCTCGCCTCAGTGCTGACACTTGGAGTCACGACCTCTTCGCCAGCGCTCGATACGAAAGAACATCGCTGGCGAAGACGCTCACAGCGTAAACATGGTCTTCCCGATAGCCCCGATTCGTAACATCTTGTCTTTTGCTTTCGACATGTGACACAAGCCCGCGAGGCTCGTCCTCGATCAGGAGGCATTTTTCATGTGGGTTTGATTCATGCAAAAGGCCGACAGTCGTGGTGATAGTGTGGAGACGGACTCTCGCCAGGGGTCAGAGACATGGCGTCAACTAGTGGCCGTGATAAGCTAGACCTCGGCTATCTCCGATCGTCTCTATCAATATCCTCGCGATATCATCACCTGTTTCTTCGAGTATCTCACATTAAAACGAATCGTATTTCCAAACACGCAAGAGCGCAGAGAATGGTATCACACATGGTATCTATCGTATGCAACAAATGCGCAAACAAAACATTTAGATCATTACACCTGGAAACACCCCCGATGAGCCGTTTCGCACGTTCTGATGCACCTCGACTCTCCCACTGTTATGCCAAGTCGCCAGGAGCGCGCCGCACTTTCCACAGTTGTGGTGCATATCCTTCAGCGATGTCATTAGGTACGGGATGCATCCTAGGCAGAAGCAACAGCAAAGCACGGCAGCCCATCCACTACATCACGTCAGTGTCACGCCTGGATATGATTGACAAGTGATACGTACTGGGTCGTGCTTCCGGCCTCCGCCTCGACTCGTGTCATCTCACGATGTCCGCATACCGGACAGTCTACCGGCGCAGGTCCGCGTTGTAAAGCATGCAGGGGCGACGCTGTGTTGTATCCGCTGGGATGCTGGATTCCCCCGTAGAAGGTCATCTGCTGCGACTGGTCCTTTGTTGCCTGCTGACCATAGATGGGATCGTGGAGGTAGGCGATATCTGGTTGGATGGGCCCTTGATGCTGCTGTGGGTGTGTTGGTTGGGGAGACATAGGTGTTGGCTGAGGCTGGATCGGAGTGGGTTGATAATGAATCGGCTGTGGATGCTGGTCGTACACCGGCACCGGTGCTGAGACAAGTCAGTATGCTTCATGACTGTGGAGGATGAGCCAAATCTTACTATCGCTGATCTTTTCGGCCATGGTGAGATGGGTTATGCTGTGGCGAGATCTTCAGATTGTTGGAGAGCGTCTGTAGGTTCCACTAATCGGACGATACACTGATTGAGCTTCAAATGGAGGAGTTCAGGAGGTGGATATAAGTATTAGGAAGATGTCTCAATCTCAGGCGGCTCCCCGTAAACTTATACAGCACAACTCTGCCTCATTTTCCCCTATCACAGCCACAAAGAACGCCGATCATATGGTCTCCTTTTCAGGAATAGCCAGTCAAACATCCTCCTCAAACAGCCTTTCTTCCTGACGAGACGGTCCCTGACAATCGGCCATTTACAGCGACGAACAAGCAAGTTCCAACCCACTGATATGCGTGGGATGTGTTGTCAATGTGCTAGTGCGCCCGGTAATACGAGGCTCTCTGAGCCTCTGCCTTGTGGGCTATGCCATAGCTAGCGTTGGACGAATCGTGTTTAGTGGAGTTGATCCAGTCGATCCTTTCCATCGGGGGGTTAAATACGAGGCAGGCAGAGCCCGCTGGGTCTTCCCTTGTTGGCGTCAGTGCCCATCATCTTGGCGGTCTCGGGGCCGACCGCCCTAAGGCTCAGCCTTGCGGTGGAGATGGTCTTGGACCTGCGGTGGGCACTGGTGAACGGTCATCAGATCCAGTAATAGCCCCAAGAAGCATAATTGAGCTGGGCCAAGAGCTATGGCGTGTTGCTGGCCGTACGATTCGTCTAGGTTGTCAAGACAGAGCCATTATCTAAACTCACTTGTTAGCTCATCAAGTTGGACGATAAAAGCATCTACACCTTGCGTCATGAGCAGTCAAAGTAGTTGTCTCATAATGAGTAGATATAATGGGGTATAAGGCTCGTTTCATTCAAATTATCCACAGAACAAACTCCTATGCCCAGCTGTCCACGCTGAGCAAGCAAGATATTGGGGCATTTCACGTATGTGAAGCTTGTCGATTCCGGTGTATCAAATCCTTCATGGTATGTCTGTTTCCATTGCTTTTCCAATCTCTGCCATATCGGTGTGGTCTGTCTTACTCGCGCTCTGTTGGTGGTGAAGAAACTTGGTAAAGAAAAGAAAAAAGGGGCAGGAACCTGGGTAGGCTATGTTAGCGGATAGAAACTATATAAGGAATTTGATTGACTGTATGCATTCTTACTGTATGCGTTTGTCCCTGGGATAGGAACTTTCTCGAAAGGCATCTAATTTCAAATAATATTTTCAGTCCTCTACTACGGAACAGCAGGTATGTCATAACATATCGAAAGATGAGGTTCAAAATCACTGCAAGGAGAATAGCGTCGTGTTGATATTTGACCTCTAATCGAGGGCACTGTTGTCAGATATTGTTGATTTTGCCTCCTCATCACCTTGCTCATCTTGTTTCCTGTCCTCACTATTCTTCAAATCATCTCCTTCCGCCTCACTCCCCTCCGGTGAGTCCACCCCCTTGCCAGTCCTCGATCCGTTGCTCATTATCATAAACCGGCGGATTTGCTAAATCAGGAAAAAAAAAGGGCCTTAGTCCTTTATCGATGCGGCTCATCCGGGAGTACTTGCGGCCACCATCTCGTCCGCCCGCTCATCTCTCCGCACGATAAAAAGCTTGCGCTTCTGAATAATGTAATGGATGGGCCGCTTCGTGTGGAAATCTCCCGAAATCTTGGTGCGAAGTCGCCCATTACACTCGTCGAGGAAGAGATCGTAACAGATGTACACAATATTTGGAGCCCCAAGCATTTGAACGATGTTCAACTGTATACTAAAGCCGGCCGTTTCTTGTCCAACGTCTCGCAGTAAGGTAGTGCAGAGTATTTCAACTAGTGACTGTGCCCAGGAGATGGCATCCGCAGAGCGCCGGGATTTATCGCGATGGTACTTGGCCCGAACAAGGCACCGCAAGGTGAGATGCTCCTTCAATGCTGCGCGAGTCTCTGGGGCAACTTGAACTTCCATGCACACCATGGCAGCGATAGTATGGGCGTGGAGTGTTGATAGATGAAAGAAAATTTGGCTGAGGTAGATGAGGTGCCTGTCCCTGTGGATGTATGGTGATGGTGGATGTTATGGTGGAAGATACATCCAACTGTCGGTATGCGCCTTGTAGTTCACGTGGAGGAGCACCCAGACAAATCTTCTTTGACAATCCAAGTAGACTAGATGAACGGGGAGATCTCCGCATGGCTATTATAAGTTCCCCGATATGTGAAGTCTATCTTTTCTGGCGATAGAAGAGGGCTTTGGGGAGTAATCGAGGTCTCAGCCTCATTATCATTAGACGCCGGATCTGGGCTGAAATGAGTTCACATAGATGATATCCCAGACCTATCCGTGGCGTGGTGAATGGGGGGATACGCTGGTCTAAAACGACTACCTGTGAGAGAAGTTTCGCGCGCGGTTAGAGGGTACTTTTTGTTGGTGTCCAGGCCTTCACATGGTGTGCAGGCCTCTCTATACGCATATTGGTAACATATTTAGTAGCATCAAGGGAGTGAGAGGGTCCTCCAAAGCACCAGTGGAACTTAAAGGCTTTAAGATAGGAGAAATGGTCGACCAGTCAAATAATCCAGTAGAACAACAATGTTCAGTTGTGGTGTGTGCCTTGAGCACCATTTAAAGGCAGATAAGTGGCGCCCGCGTAAACGGCTACTTGACAAGCCTGCTTTTCATCGCGCGATTCTGGGAGGAAGATATATTCAACTCTTGGTAGGCACCTCGTGGGCCACGCGCATGCACCCTCGCGATTCCAACGTTATAGGGAGCAGAGGACATTCAGATAGAATGATTAGTGGTGGTCGGATTCATTTGGAGAGAGACTGAGGGAGCTGAGGTGGACGTCGACAAGTCAAAATCGACAAAATATATATATATATATACCGCAGCCGGGATGTATACACGTAGGTAGCACGCTGAGACTGAGGACAGGCAATGGAAGCATTTCTATATCCTCTGATATTGGACAGTAAAGAGATTCAAAGTATGAATAGATAATAAGAATGGTAGCACAGAGGTATCCAGCACATGTACAGAATGTTTCAGCATGCTGCGCCTGTTCTGTGGACTGCAATAGTATCTTTAATAATATTTCTTTAACAGGGTGAATATACCTGATGGCCAGGCGCACTGATTTATTGACCTCGACGCGTACAAACATCACGGCACATGGTGTACATAGAATACCAACTGCCTCCAGAAAGTATACAAGCAGGAAGATGTCCTTCATTGGATTACACACGGAGAAAAGCTCGTGCCGACTAGAGGCCATCCTGTTGGACCCCGTCCTCTCCAGCCGGCGATATCTCCCGTCTTCTGCCTCTCTGAGAACAAGCATCATCAGCCCAACCGGAATCCTCTTGCTATTTCGCTCGACGATAAGACTGAGGCTGGGTCCATCCTGGTCAAAGTGACGTAGGTTTGCAAGAAACATCGACCCAATGACATCCCCATGACCGTGGGAAGCCCCAGTCGATTCCTCCTCGCAATGGACATCGAACACAATTATCGTCAATTGAGTCACATTCGCGGAATATATCACTTCGTGTGAAGGGTCCACAGACGCGCACGACCAAGTGGGAGCCTAGTGTTGCGATGGTCTTCGTACTGAAGTGCAGAACTGTTCTCCATGCCAGACCTTGCCCCCAATACTGGCTGAACCAGCTTTGAGCCAAGTGAGGTGGGTTACAGGCGGTGGGCTTCGTTTGAAGATCGAGGAATCCAGAGTCCACCACAAAAGTCCAGATGAAAGGCGTCCCCGATCTGCTTTGCGACCCCTGAAAGAGCGACGAGAAGATAAGATCTGTGTGTCAATTCTTAGATGTGTATTCCCGCAGGAGGCCTCCCCAGATTTGCTGAAAGTGTATCAGATGCCGAGATTGTTTACTGAGGGAGTTGAGGTACTGGGCTTTCACGTGTCGATAGATGGGTTGCTAGGCCCTGTATCCTAAAATTGGGCACGGCATTCGCACTTGAGACGCTTCCAGCATTCCCAAACCATCTCTGTGGCATCGAATTGGAGCGAGCGTGATGATAGGAGGTACTCTTGAAAGGCCCAGGCTCGGCTCCTCAAAGGTACCTCGGCACGTTTTGGATATTTCCCAAACCTAAAGGATTCGTAACTGTGGGACGGGCGAATGAAGATGTTGCACGTTTTTGTGTCTCTGGACAGGGGTTTGGCGTCAAGCTGAACTCTATTGAACTCGGCCGTTCGGTCATCGAGGGATTCGAGATGTGATATCCACAGGTCCTGCTAGATAAGAAAGTTAAAAGACAAATGGTTGGACGTTGACAGGGAGAGTTTGAATACAGTGTTGGTTGATTTGTGTCGAAATTTGCGGTTATCTGGACTCGCTTGAGTTTTCATGTGGACAAGTATATATTCCGTTTTGTGTATGCTAGGTGCCAAGGACAGAAATGTCCTGTTGTATAGACATTTGTCCTCTTCTCTCAACCGGCTCCCCGCTATACATGATGCACATATACCATGTGCAAGCGGGTTAGAGGAAGAACTACCGATCAGTGTATGCTTGATACTTCACCTCCAACGCAATCCACCCTCCAATGCCCGAGCGGACCTTGTTAACCAATACCAACCGCCCCGTCCGATCGCTCACCCCGTTCAAGAGACTCATAAACCCAGCCATATCCATCTCGCGCCCATTCACCAACTGCAACAAACACATATCCCGCAGATGCGCCAGGCCTTCCTCCTTTGCCTCTTCTCCGTGACCTATACCAGATCCAGCGGTGCTGCCCTTACTCTCTGGGAGAAGGCGAGGTGTTAGCACGAGTGTTGCAGAGCGGGAACTCGAACGAAGGACGTCGAGATGCGCGTGCAGCTCAGCGGTGATTAGTGCTCCTAGACTGCAAGGGGTGTGAATAGGTGACGGCGAGGGCAGGTTTAGAATGTAGACGGCTGCGTCGTGGATGGGCTGCGGTGATCCTGGGGTGCGGGACTGGAGGCTTATGCGTGGGTGAGAGTCATCGTGTTTCGCGAGGGGAAAGGGGAGCTGAACGGTGAATTGAAGGGTTGGATACAGCTTTGCGAGGGTGAGGGCCCTGTCAGGGGTTTTGGCGCCGACCTATATGCCATGTCAGTTCACACGCTCGATGTAACGTCCTATTGCAAGGAGGCCGGGAAGGCTGTATCTGTATATGGAAAGTAGTAGTAGCGGGTATGGTATATATACCTCAACAACATGCGCCCGACTACCTTGCAACGGCGCCAAACATGTCAACACATCCGTCACCACATCACGCACATCACCCGTCGCATAGCGCAGAAACGCCAGCCACTGCCGCTGCAATCTCGGCTGCTGCTCGCAGGCGTCCGCAAAACCCCCTGCCGCGTTAAAAGTGAGACTATATGCACTCTCACTGGGACGAGCAGAGCCGCCGAAGCGCTCCGTGGCTGCCGCCATCTGCAAAGACGTAGGGGCGATGACCCCCGCCAGAAACATTGCTGCATCAAGATGAAAAGGCTGGGTGACAAAAGGCGCTGACAAGCTTGTATGTGCGACCAAGCCCGCTTCAGGCTCAGTCAGAAATCCAGCTGTGGCCGTCATGCGGATGACGCGGCTGAGTTGCGGCTCTGGCACGCCTGCCAAGTCCGACACGTCTTTTATCAAGACGCTGCCATGGAGTGGGATGCAGGCGAGGACTTGGAACTCCCCAAGCCATTGAATACAGGCAAGGAGTTGATTCTGGGGGTGTTGCTCTGTTAGTCAGAGGATTATGTCGAGGGATCCGGAGAGATCGGTAGGCGGATGATATATAGATGGGCATGGGGATAGAAGGGAGTAAATACCTGTGTGGCCAGATGTTGGAGAAAGTCCGTTGGCTCCCCAATTAACGTCTGGATCTGACTAGTTAGTGCTAGAACTGACCGACGCGCACGCTGGACTTTCTCCGGTTCATGATAACGTCCTCCGGCAATGTCTGGGGAGTAGTTTGTGAGCGTCTTCACGGCTGTGGTCAATTCGCCGACACATGTCTCCAGCTGGGTCGGGCCGGTCATGGTCTGTCACGGTCGACTGGAGGACAGATACGTCTGTCTCTCTCCACTTCAATCGATCTGTAACCCTGTCTGCTTGGGTCGTAAAGGACCCCGGATATGGGGGGCAGGGGGGAGAGACAGTGGGGATATTTGATGCCGTTAGTCCATGCCAAACATAAACACCGCGATATGCCACGAAGCACTGGGGCGGTGTCCGATACCAAATGTTAATCCCCGATGCTTGTTTTAACCGAATATTGACGGTCTAATCTGGGATTTTTTTTTTTTAGTTCGCAGCGTGGATTGAATGGGATGAAATCACCGATACGAGGCCAGCACGCGACGTAGGTATGTGTGACGGCACTGGGCCATGAGGGCTGCTCGAACAAGGCAGCATTCCCTCGTTCTCAACTATATTAGCATGTTACATCGCTGCGAGGGACACGGAAGAGGACAACTCGCCTTCTTCTTCGGGGATAGAGTGGCTTGCCTGCAGGCCATTCGTGTCGTCTTGCGCCCGCGCCAGCGTCGATCTAGCCGGGGGTCAGCGCCATGCGGCTGCAACTTAAGCGATCCGGCGAAACGCTCTGGTGGAGATCATTGGTTGCTGAGCAGAGGGATTTGATCTTGGTAGGAACGCGAACTAAGCAGGTACTCCACTGGCCGATGTGCAACCTCCATGACAAGCGAGATCCCGCGCCAAGTGGGCAATACGAAGCTCTATCCTGCAGGGCGTATTTCTCGTCCATGGCTCAGTCTGGCGATGCTTCAGAACGAAAATTAGTCTCGGAAAACCTCTTGGCCTGGTTAATTCAGGGACTGGAGATCAGTTCCTTGAAGATTTGTATCTCCAGAGTGAGCGTACTTCTGTAGTTCGTCAGAGGCAGACAGACGGGAGGGAACAGCTACATCACGGGCGCAAATCAATGTTTGAAGTGAGCAATAACGTTTGGGACTAGACAGAGTGGTCATCAAGCTGAAATGCTACCTGGCTGGATGGAGGGGGGTTAGGAGATATCTAATCCCACCTAGGCACAGCAACGCTCCCACGAGGAGAAGAAGTTGGATCCGCAGGATTTAACCCCGGCGGGCACGAAGGATCAGTGGCAGACTCGTCAGGTAATATATCTACATGCAAGCTCGTTCGTGGGTGCCTGTCGGTGGCAAGTGCTGCTGAGAGAGGGGTCGTGTTGCTCGTGGGATTTGATATCAATGCAGCAGCATCTGTATCGATATCACCACCTACGGTCTACTCCCAGCGGTGATGATGCAGTCTTCCTCTGAATCGTCCGCTCGACAGAATACCACCGTCCCAGCCGGGCCGAAACTGCGGGACAGTTGTCATGGATGTGCCGCATCAAAGCTTCGCTGCAGCAAGGAGAAGCCAACATGTGCGCGATGCGTCAAACGAGGCATCATCTGCGAATACTTTGCAACTAGACGAGCAGGCAGAAAACAAGGAACTCGTTCGAAAAATGCGCCGGCTTTGCCCCAACCTCTCCCAGCACCAGGCCAGCCGGCCATCACAGCACCAGACAATCTGGTATCTTCTGCCATCGCCTCGCCATCTCCCCATCACCAACCGCCCAGCTATCCCGATTTCCTACCAGACCTGTTATCTTCATGTGGTCCAACGACAGTGTCAACGCCAGGGGCACTTAGTGCGCACTTTGATGACTTCTTCGCCTCGCCCATGTCCTTCGGCATGATCGACCCCGGGGATGGCAGTACCCTAGCCGACCCAACGCGCTACAGCCTCCTCACCCCGGGGGGAATCAATCCGCATCTACTATCCGAAAACGCCCTGTCGGCCATCGAGCAGGCAGTTGGCGAACTACCTTCCTTCTCCAAGCCCCAAACACCGCCCAATAGTCGTTTCCCGACAACGAACGGGTTCCACCTCGACTCCGCCTGCACCTGTCTGACCCGGGTCCTAGGACTCGTAGGTCCATTATTCCCACATGGCCTCGGGTCCTGCCAGTCGGCGAAGAGTATAAGCGCCGACGCAGGAAACAGCCCTCTCCCGACCCTCCAGTCTGTCATCGCAGACAACGAGAAGACCCTCGACGCGATCAGCAGCATGCTCCCCTGCCCCTGCTCCCACGACGGCTACCTCCTCGCCCTCATGTCGCTTATCGTCTTCAAGGTGATGGGATGGTACGCAGCCGCCTCGCGACACACACCTTCCCCCCGAGAAAGTAGCAGGAGTAGCAGCAGTTTCCACAGCAGTGGTGCAGGCCACCACTGCCAACCGTCAGAGCAAGTGCAGCATGCCCCTGCCGTGGTTGGCAGTTACTGCGTCGACGGGGAGGACCAGGGGCGCATGGCCGCCCAGCTAGTGCTTAGCGAGCTGCACCGCGTGCAACGCTTGGTCAACGTGCTCTCGCAGCGTCTGAAAAGCCACACTGCCCGGGGTGGTAGCAGTAACAGCAGTCATAGTGCTGACGGCTCAGGAGGAGCCGGAGCCGGCACGCCATCCGGCTCGTCCGTCGACGGCTCCGATCCCTTTTCAGATCGAGATCGCGACTTGACTTTCCCGTTTCCACCATCGGTGCTCGAGCAGTTGGAGGTAGATCTGCGCCGGCGACTGCGGGGACTGTCAGCGGAAATTGTGGATATGCTACGACGGGGGTGAAACACGGGGAAATCGTAAATCTAGGATTTGCAAGGATACCTCAGGGGAAAATGGTACTACAGATCTCTCGGGATATACGGACTACCGTCCGCCCCAACCACCATACTGATTAGACTTCCTTGAATATCGGCAGAATGGACTTGTGCATAAAGAATTGTTTCATTTTGGGATACAGGAAGAGACGGCCGAGGCTACCTATCAGCGCACATGTAATTTTACTCCGATGGCCTCATCGTTCGTATCGTGCTTTAGTCCCAGCACCGGTGCCCGTGTTCATTAAGACTCATATCCCTCACAGGGGCCACCAAACGGGATGGTTAACGTGGCGTTCTTGCAACGCCGTCGGGGTATTTCCCGTAGTAGCGTCTTACCTTCGTCACCGGGGACCGAATCCAGGGCCCGCAGTAGGATTGGATGTGGCCACATGGGCGTCATATAAGCGCTAGACATCGGACATCTGTGCACACCCCCATTCCTTTGGGGTGACCCTAGCGGTTGAGCTCGTGCACGGGCGATAGGACTAATGCCCGTTCGAGATATTGCTCAGGAAACATGGCGATGAGGGTTATTTGAAGTGGGGGGCCTATCTTTCCGTCCGAGATTCCTTCGTTCGGTTTCTGTGCTTATGGTAGGATGTGACATGGTAGGTGATGATACGATACGATGGCAGCGACAGAGACACCACCGTTAAATTGTTCCCAGAGTACTCTGCCCACGCAACCCTCTGGAAAGTCCACACAGACACTGTCATCTTCAATTGCTGCAGACAATGCCACATCCACGGAGACAAAGCCCAGCAGGAGCACACACGATGAAGACTACATACGAAGAAGACGACCCGTACCCACACGGGGTCCATCTCGCCACCATAATCCTCGGCCTAGTCCTCACCATGCTTCTGGTCGTCATGGACATGACAATTCTAGCGACGGCCATTCCTCCAATCACCGACCAATTCCACAGTCTCGACGATGTTGGCTGGTACGGCTCCGTCTTCTTCATGACGGTGGCCTCCTCTCAGTCCACCTGGGGCAAAGCATACAAGTACTTCGATCTGAAGACAGTGTTCCTGCTGACAATTTTCATATTTGAAGTGGGAAGTTTAATTTGCGGTATCATCCTCTAGCTCCTCTTCAGACAGTGTCGTAAAGCTCATTCGAGATCCATCTTTTAGGCGTGGCCCAGAATAGCGCGACCCTCATTGCGGGGCGCGCCGTCACAGGCTATGGGGCGGCCGGCGTACTGGCCGGATGCTACACTATCGTCGGTCTTGCCGTTAGTCCGGAGAAACGCCCTGCTTTTGCGGGTGTGCTGGCCGCAACGTATGGGGTTGCCTCGAGTATTGGGCCGGTTATTGGGGGTGTGTTGACGGATCGGGTGAGCTGGCGGTGGTGGTGAGTGAACCTACTTGTCAGATCAAACGCATTATAGAAGTCTCTAGAGAGAACCGCCGTACTGATTGATGTATGTTTGCAGCTTTTATATCAACCTCCCAGTTGGGGGCGTGTCAGCGGTCATCATTTTGCTCACCTTCAAGACACCGCCCATGGCGCGCACCGAGGCCGACGCAAACGCGCCGTGGACAGAAAAGCTCCGGCAGATGGACCTCGTCGGGACCTGCACGATCATGGCGGGCGTGTGTTGTCTCCTTCTAGCGCTGCAATGGGGTGGGGTATCCAAGGCCTGGTCTTCCGCCGATGTCATCGGCACTCTAGTGGGATTCGGTCTGATTACCATCGCCTTTCTCGCCATCGAGTATATCCAGGGTGATCGGGCCCTGCTAGTGCCACACATCTTGAAGAAGAAGGTCAACTACATGGGCTGCATCGTGAGCTTCTTGTATGATAATCCAGGGCCCCCCACCAACAGGATCAAAACACCGTATACTAATTGTTACCGACAACCAGCCTCGGCGGAGCTGAGTTCACCCTGATATACTACATCCCAATATACTTCCAGTCTATCCTCGGCACGACCGCTCAAGACAGCGGCGTACGCAACCTCGCCTTTATCATCGCCCTCAGTAAGTCCACCATCCCCCCAGTAAGGCTCGAACTAAGAAAAGCACATCCGAAACTGATTACGTCTATAGCAATCTTCACAGTCATCTCGGGCGGCGCAATCACCGCAACGGGATACTTCACCCCCTTTGCCGTCATCGGCGCTGCCATTGCAACCATCGGCAGCGGCCTCATGTACACCTGGTCCCAGACCACCTCGGCAGGAGGCTGGATCGGATACCAGGTCATCGCGGGGACCGGCATGGGCCTCTGTTTCCAGGCCCCCATCATGGCCGGACAGGCTCTCTCCGCACCTGAGGATGTCTCCGCTACGACGGCCATGCTGCTCTTCTTTCAGACCATGGGAGGCGCCTTTATGGTCTCTAGTGCACAGGCGGGATTTACGAATACTTTGGTGAAGAGGCTGGCTGTGCTGGCACCCAGTGTTGATCCGCAGAGAGTTATTGCGGCGGGGGCGACTAGGTTGCATAAGACGTTTGTTGGGGAGGAGTTGGAGGCAGTGATGCAGAGTTATGTGGGTGGGCTGAAGGTGGTATTTGTGATTATTATGGTGTTGTCAGGGTGTGGCATGCTTTTGAGTGTTGGCTTGCCGTGGGTTTCAATAAAAAATAGGGCACATGAGGATAAGGAGAGGACTGGGGAGGTGGCTGCTTTGTAGATGTCCTGCATATATATCGGTGGAGTATGAACATGCTGTCTGGTCATCATGTTGGTGTTCATGATATATACAATTCGAGGTCCATCAACACAATGCAATATACACGTTAGAACCTTTTGATTATGCAAACATGGCATGGACAGTTTACATTCCTGCTCTGTTCATTGTGCAATGCCGGAAAAGACGGCGCCATATAATTCGCCAGGAATCTAGATAGATCCTATCACACAAGAATGAACTCGACTGGAAATAATGTGAACACTCCAGCTGTGCAGCGCATGTTTCATGTTATAGTACTTATTTTCCCGATAGAATGACTCATATTCTCTAGGTGCTCTATCAAACTAAGCACATCCGCCATCAACTCCAATAGTCTTCCCATTCACCCACTCGCCCTCCTTGCTAGCCAGGAACACCACTACCCGGGCAATATCAACCGGGTACCCATTACGAACAAGAGGCGACGCATGCGCCGCCATCTACCATCGTCAGTCGATTCGGTTTTAAGGCCCACGCCCCCAGGACCGACGGGATGACTTACATTCTTGAGCTGCTCATCCGACATGTCATCACTATTCGGAATGTAGTGCTTCGCCACGGCGTAGAACATGTCAGTGACGGTTCCACCCGGCGCAACCGCATTCACAGTGATCTTCCGTTTGCCACAGTCGAGCGCAAACACCCTGACAAACGACTCAATAGCCCCCTTCGACCCCGAATACACAGAGTGATTGGGCACAGTAAAGTCCTTGCTCGTATTCGAGCTCATTAGGATGATGCGTCCGCCCTCATTGAGATTCTTGTACGCCTCTCGGGCAACAAAGAATTGGCCGCGGGTGTTGAGCGTGAAGACACGGTCGAATTCCTCCTGCAAGCCCCGCCAATATATTAGGCTTATTTCATCCAGTTCCTCCAGGACCCTCGGGAAGTAGGGCGACATACCTCCGTAACATCAGCCAGGTGACCGAATGAAACCACCCCGGCATTGGAGCAGACAATGTCCAACCCGCCGTAATGAGCAACCGCTTCCTGGAACAGTCGAACGGTCTGCGAGACGTCCCGAACATCTGCCTTGAGCGCAATCGCGTCTGAGCCAAAGCTCTTGATCTCCTGGACGACCTTTTCCGCAGGGCCAGCAGAGCTGGCGTAGTTGACTACGACCTTTGCGCCGGCTCGTCCAAGCTCAATGGCCATGGCTGCTCCGATGCCGCGGCCGGAGCCGGTCACCAGGGCGACTTTGCCATCGAGGCGGAAGGGGACGTAGGGGCTTGGTTCGGTAGCGACGGAACCCATTTTGTTCTTTTTTTTTCGCAGATGACTGTGTGGATTTGAGGCTTGTTTTGAACGTTGTTGTGCAGGTTGGTCGGAACAGTCCCTTGGCTGGAGTATATAACTCACCATCTGTATGTATACGTGTCCGATCGGTGACCTAAGACAAAATATCTGCGATCGTACAGATCCACATGTTTCTAGTGCCCCGGAACTCCGTTCTGCGAAAGTAATAAGCCCGAAAAGCGAATACTCGTTGGGCCCCCGGTGTTGTCGTGAAGCTGGTTCGGAAACCGATATCATCACAATGATTTCCAAGCATAGATATTGTGAAGTTCGTTCTCCAACATAAGACTTTCCCAGCTTGATACGACTTGATTTTGCAAATACCCATTCCAAATAGCTTTCTTCTTCACCAAAGAAGCAACATGCCAACTCTTACGTTCGAGGGTGAGTCGGCAAAATGCGTTCCTCCTACTCCCAATTGGCGAACGTGCTGATAACTCTACAGATGTGATGGGCTGCCAAACCGCTCTATTCGAGTGGGCAGACAGCTACGACACGAAGGTATGCCAAACATCTCTCTACCCATGGTTGATCAACTAAAATTTGAATCCTAGGACTGGGACCGACTCCGCCAATGCATCGCCCCAACCCTCAGAGTAAGCCCCCTTTCCTGCCTCAGGGTTTACTAAAATACAATCTAAATTGAATTGTGACGAATAGGTCGACTACCGCTCCTTCTTGGACAAAATCTGGGAAGACATGCCAGCCGAAGAATTCATCGCCATGGCTTCAGACCCCAAGTTCCTCGGCAATCCCCTGCTCAAAACGCAGCACTTCATCGGCGCCTCTCGATGGGAAAAGGTGTCCGAAGAGGAGATCATCGGAACACACCAGGTTCGCGTGCCGCACCAAAAGTATACGGATGAGACCCGCACGACGATGGCGGTCAAGGGCCATTCACATGGGGTGGGAACGATGCAGTATAGAAAGGTGGATGGGGTGTGGAAGTTTGCGGGCTTGTGTCCGCATGTGCGCTGGTTTGAGTACGATTATGACAAGGTGTTTTTGGATACGAAGGATCATTTTCAGAAGAATGGCGTGGAGAATTAGTTTGGAGTTGATTATCCCATCAGGTTTGCCTCGAGGATAGGCACGCTTCGTTCAACTTGGAGATTTCACCACATATTCACTACAAGAACTCTACTATGCGTAAGCGTACCTATCCGAAGGGAGCCATCTTCAGCAGGAGACATCTATAATGCCATGGCCCCCTGCCATAGTTGTCGGCTAGTCCACAGTAAACAGCCTCGTGTAAGAAGTTTGTGTACGACATCCCCACTATGGTGTCGTATCAGGCGTGACTGGTGTCGGGGAGGATTTCCGAACATCGGGGTCCGACCCTTCGAATCCTCTGCATTGTAAAAATCGGACTCCGAAGGCTCTAGCGCGTTCCTGTTCACCTCAGACTGGTGGGACAATCATCTTGGCCGACAAGCTTGATCCAACCGCACTTGAGTGATGCCATAAGCCTATCCTGGTCCGAAGCCGGTCGTAGGATTCTACACTTTGGTGAAAAAATGAAGCAAAATGTAGCAGCTTCATACATGGCAATAGTAAACGAAAGATAGAACTAATGCGAGATGGTGCCTAAACATATGTATCACTCCAGCGCCCCAACACCAAACCACCTCTTCTCCCCCGACCTCATTTCGAACCCAACTCGGCCATCCTCGGCCAGTTTCCGAAGGACTTCGTCAATGAATGGTTCCAGGGCGAGAGTCCGAACATCTTCATTCAGCCCACTTCCATGCATGATGCCAACGAGCTCCTTTAGGGTGACACTGACGGCCTTCCCTTTCTTCACGACGCCCCCTCGCTTTCGAAGAGCTGAAAGCGTTTGCAGTACTTGCCGTTCTCTCCTATCCTTCTGTGCTAGCTCCCCAGCAATCTTCCCAGGGAGGTTCTGAATCACCGCTCCATGAGCAGGGTACCCAATCGCACAATTATGTGATTTCATCGTTCGTAATGTAGAGATGTAGATCCCAAGTTCCTCCACCGCACTTGTACCGTGCCCTAGGATGTTATCGCCCGTAAACATCGCGTTTTCTTCTTCGAGTATAAAACACATGTGGTCGTGCGAATGACCGGGACTGTGGACTGCACGGATTGTCGCCCCCTCAACAGAAAAAACCTGTCCGTCGGCGATAGGCTGTTGATCTTTCGAAGGAGAGTTCTTGTATATACCGGCAGACAGATGGGGGTACAGCCGGAGTAGATCAGGAACACCACCGGTGTGATCCCCATGCCAGTGGGTCAGGAAGACATGGGATAGAGAGATGCCTCTGTTTGTAAGTGTAGATGAGATCAGGTCTGCCCACTCTGGGATCCCTTGTCCGGTATCGATAATTAGGCGCGAGCGACCGGTTCCAACGATGTATGTATTCGTTCCTTGGAGCGTGAACTGGAGAGATGAGGTCAGTATGCGTGTGACATATCTGTTTTTACCTCGTGCATGCGACACACCTTTCCAGCGTTCTGTCCAAGTACTCGAATCACCCGGGGACTGATCTGCTCGACATCCTCTAGGTGTGGTAGCCGCTGAAGCTGTGTCGATAGATAGTCTTCGAACGCACAGGCGTTTAGAGCCTTGTTGATCTGTTGATATCCGCCTCGATTCATCCTGAATCGATGTGAACATGCAATTCGTGAGATCAATGCAGCCCCAGGGGCTAGTCTTCGAAGAAGAACTCGGATTCTGACCACCTCTGTTGCCAGAGACCCTATCGCGGTATGACCCAGAGAGTCTCGGGGTAGGAATCCTGACCAGGCCCTGCCAGAGAAACCCCCGATTCGGCCTAACGGTCATTCCACCGAAACAACCCCCTACAAATCAGGCATCTTGTTGTCGGCCGACCCCGAATGTGACCCTTGCAACACAGATAGTGGCGAAAGCAAGGCATATCTCGTATTTACCAACCCCGGCACGTAGGAATAGGCCGACTTCTACGGTGAAGATAAACCAGTCTTGGAGTCTAACTCTGAGTCTCTCCCTCCTAGGTCAAGCTGTGCTGGGGCTGACAGTTGTATCGTATATTACTGAGGTTCACTGCTGCCCAGCCTTTCACAGACTTTCCCACTTCCCTTTCTATGTATCGTCACCATGACGGTCTACACTCCCGGCTCTGACTCTCAAAGCGAGACATCCAAGATGAAGCTCGTTTACTTTAGTAACGAGTTTCCACACGACGACCTGCAAGACCTTCTTCGTCGATTATACAACCACAGCAAGACTAAGCAACATCCCATCCTTGCGCAGTTCATTGATGATGCTACATCCGCCATTCGGGATGAAGTTCGCCAGCTCCCTGCCTCACTGAAGGAGTTGATCCCACCCTTCGAGACTGTCCTGAACCTCGCAGACCATTCAGACCTGCGGAGAGGTCAACTCTGTGGCTCTATCGATGGTGTGCTACTTTGCGTATTGGAGATTGGCACACTCATTCGGTGAGCAACATACACTTTTCTTCCAGTGGATATGGCTAATCCATGCAAGTTATTACGAAGCATCTCCAGATCAGTACGACCTTGCTGCTGTGAACACGTCCTTAGCAGGCCTGGGAATAGGACTTCTAGCCACAGCCGCCGTATCTCTCTCCCAGGCTCTGACAGACTTACCACTGGCCGGTGCAGAGATTGTGCGTGTTGCCTTTCGCTTGGGAGTTGTCGTCGATGAGATATCACAGAACCTGGAACCACGTGACACGAATAGTCCACCCAGCACATGGGCATCAGTTGTTCCCGATGTCTCAGCCAAGGATGTCCAGGCAGAGCTGGACGCTATTCATGCAAGCGAAGTAAGCAATACACAGGAGCCTCGATGTCCGAGGCGTATAGTGCCCTGCGCTGCTGACACACGTGCATAGCAAACACCTGAGCCTAGTCAGGTCTTTATCAGCGCTCTAAACCAAACATCAGTTACTGTCAGCGGACCTCCATCCCGATTGAAACGAATCTTCCGACTATCAGAGTTCTTCCGAGGCCATAAGATTGTCAACCTTCCTGTCTATGGTGGTCTCTGCCATGCACAACATATCTACACTGACGACCATGTGCAAGCCGTGATCAACACGAGGTCTTTGGAATTACTCGACCAGAAACTAGTCCCTGGTATCCCGATCTTCTCGACATCCACTGGGCGACCATATACCGCCGCAGGTTGTGCTCGGGAGCTGATTAAACAGATCATCACGGAGATCATGACCCAACGTATCGAGTGGGATCGGGTAATCGAGGGGATGCTGGAATACGCCAACAACACGAGTGCATCTGAATGTCAGATCTATGTCTTCCGTATGTCGCTGCCCATCCACGATCTGTTGAGTGCATCTGCCACCACCGCCCCAGACATGGCGACTTCAATCGAGGAGCTCATCCCATGGGTTAGCAAGGCGGATAATACCTCTAGTACTCCGCGCGGACAAAAACAATCCAAGATCGCCATTGTCGGCATGTCCTGCCGCATGCCTGGCGGTGCTACCAACACTGAGAAATTCTGGGAGCTCCTAGAACAGGGTCTTGATGTACATCGCAAGGTCCCAGCTGATCGCTTCGATGTTGACTCCCACTACGATCCTACTGGAAAGCGAGTCAACACCAGCATGACCCCCTACGGCTGCTTTATCGATGAACCCGGTCTCTTCGACGCCCCATTCTTCAACATGTCCCCTCGTGAGGCCCAACAGACGGATCCTATGCAACGTCTTGCTCTGGTAACTGCCTACGAAGCCCTTGAAAGGGCTGGGTATGTGGCCAACCGCACAGCTGCCACGAATCTTCACCGAATAGGGACGTTCTATGGACAAGCCAGTGACGACTACCGAGAGGTCAACACAGCACAGGAAATCAGCACTTACTTCATCCCGGGTGGCTGCCGCGCGTTCGGACCAGGCAGAATCAATTATTTTTTCAAGTTCTCGGGCCCCAGCTTCAGCTGCGATACTGCTTGCTCGTCGAGTCTTGCCACCATCCAGGCGGCATGCACGTCTCTCTGGAATGGAGATACTGATACCGTCGTGGCTGGGGGAATGAACGTGCTGACCAACTCGGATGCCTTTGCGGGTCTGAGCAACGGGCATTTCCTTTCAAAGACCCCGAATGCGTGCAAGACATGGGATTGTGAGGCAGATGGCTATTGTCGTGCAGATGGTGTCGCGTCAATTGTTATGAAGCGCCTGGAAGATGCAGAGGCAGATAATGATAATATCCTCGGCGTGATTCTAGGCGCGGGCACGAATCACTCGGCAGAGGCTGTCTCGATCACGCATCCTCATGCGGGTGCCCAGTCATATCTATATCGGCAAGTCATAAGCTCCGCGGGGATTGATCCCCTCGATGTCAGCTTTGTTGAGATGCATGGAACTGGAACTCAAGCTGGTGAGCAGGCCATCCCTATGTCATATAGAACCTATCGTTAACGTGCACAGGTGATACTGTCGAGATCAAGTCCATCACAGACGTCTTCGCTCCTATCAGCAACAAGCGACGCAATGCAAAGCAGCCTCTCTACATTGGAGCTGTCAAGTCAAATGTCGGCCACGGAGAGGCAGTTGCTGGTGTGACAGCTCTGCTTAAAGTCCTATTGATGTATCAGAAGAACGCCATCCCACCACATGTTGGAATCAAAAACTCCATCAACCCCGGCTTCCCTAAGGACCTCGACAAGCGCAACCTCAACATCCCGTTCCAGAAGACCCCATGGCCTCGCGTAGAGGGCAAACCCCGGTATGCGGTAGTGAATAACTTCAGCGCTGCAGGAGGGAATACCACTGTTGCACTGGAGGAACCACCGCTTCGATTAGCAGGTACAACTGACCCCCGCAAAACACATGCGGTCGTTGTATCAGCCAAGAGCAAGGGCTCGCTGAAGGGAAATCTGGAGCGCCTGGTGGCTTATCTCGAGGAAAACTCCGATATATCTTTGGCAAATCTGGCATATACCACGACAGCTCGGAGATACCATCATAACCATCGCGTTGCTATGTGCATCTCGGATGTAACCCAGGCACAGCGGAAGCTACACTCCTATTTGGAGACGGTGGATTCGCACAAGCCGATACCTACCACAGGTCCACCACAGGTAGCGTTTGCGTTCACCGGCCAGGGTGCCTCTCACAAGTCCATGAACCTAGAGCTCTTCCACCAGGCGCCTGTGTTTAAATCCCAGATCATGCATCTAGACTCTCTCGCACAGTCACAGGGCTTCCCATCCTTCATCCCTGCTATCGATGGAAGCTTTCCTAAGGACCATGGCCACTCTCCTGTCATAACACAGATGGCGCAAGTGGCCGTCGAGATTGCCCTGGCCCGCTATTGGAGCTCTTTCGGAGTGAAACCGAGTGTGGTTGTGGGCCATAGTCTAGGCGAGTATGCCGCTCTTCACGTTGCCGGCGTGCTGTCAGCTAGTGATACCTTGTCGTTGGTCGGTCGGCGGGCAAGACTTCTCGAGAAAAACTGTCAGGTCGGCAGCCACAAAATGGTCGCGGTTCGGGCCTCACTGGCAGAGATCGAGGAGAGCTCGAACGGTCTTCCCTTTGAGGTAGCCTGTCTCAACGGACCGAAAGAAACAGTCCTGAGCGGTTCCACTGCTGAGATGGCAGCCATTATCTCTCCCCTAGAAGCCAAAGGATATCGTTGCTATAGCCTCGATGTTGCCTTTGCCTTCCACTCGGCACAAACAGATCCTATTCTTGATGATTTTGAGTCGCTGGCGCAAAGCGGGATACTATTCCAAGCTCCGACTCTGCCTGTTATCTCGCCGTTGCTGGGTAAGGTAATCTTCGATGACAAGACGGTTAATGCGCAGTATCTCCGGCGTGCAACCCGCGAAACAGTCAATTTCCAAGCAGGGCTGCTTGCAGCACAGAAATTCTCTACGGTCGACGAGGACACTGTTTGGGTCGAGATTGGACCTCACCCTGTCTGCATGGGCTTTGTCAAGGCCACTTTATCTCCTGTGAATGCGACGGTGGCGTCATTAAATCGGAATGAAGACAATTGGACCACGCTGGCGCAGAGCATGTGTACGCTGCACTGCGCTGGAGTCCCTCTTGACTGGAACGAGTTCCACCGGCCATTTGAAGCATCACTGCGGCTTCTAGATCTCCCTACTTATGCGTGGAACGATAAGACCTACTGGATTCAGTACAATGGTGACTGGGCACTCACCAAGGGGAACACGTTCTACGATGCCGAAAAGGCTGCAAAAGCCGGGGCAGCACTGCCCCCTCCTGCCGTCAAGTCCAGTCTTCACACATCAACGGTACAACAGGTGGTCGAAGAGACCTTCAATAGGGGTGCCGGGAAGGTGGTGATGCAGTCTGATTTGATGCATCCTGACTTCCTCGCAGCTGCAAATGGCCATCGCATGAACAACTGTGGAGTTGTCACATCAGTGAGATCTCCTTTAGTCCCACACCACCTAGCCCAGACCTGTCTACTAATAAGGAAATAGTCAATTCATGCCGACATCGCCTATACCCTGGGCGAGTATCTGTACAAGAAGCTGGTTCCGACGGCAAAGACAGTGGACATGACTATCGCCAACCTCCACGTCGTCAAAGGACTTGTCGCGCAGAAGGACACCAGCAAGTCACAATACATTCGGGTCTCCATCGAGACAAACGATGTCTTCGCCAATATTGCAAAGATGCAGTGGTACAACCTGCTCGCAGACGGTACCCTCGATGAGCCCTTTGCTAGCGCCGAGGTCCAATACGGCGATGCACGCAGCTGGCTCGACTCATGGATTCCTCAAACACATCTTGTTCAAGGAAGAATCGAAGCCCTCGAGCGTCTGGCCGAGAGCGGTATTGCTAACCGCCTTTCGCACAACATGGCCTATCTACTGTTTGCCAACAATCTGGTCGACTACGCAGACAAGTACCGCGGCATGCAATCCGTTATCCTACACAAGCTGGAGGCCACGGCCGATATAACCCTTACCACTCAGAAGGACGGGATCTGGACGGTGCCACCGTATTTTATTGATAGTGTTGCACATCTGGCCGGGTTTGTGATGAACGTCTCGGACGCTATTGACACCAAGGCCAACTACTGCGTTACCCCTGGGTGGCAAGCGATGCGCTTTGCGCGGCCTTTGGTTGCTGGCACTAAATACCGCTCCTATGTGAAAATGATTCCCACAACTGCTGATCCAACGGTATATCTTGGCGATGTCTATGTCATGCAGGACAGCGAGATTATAGGTCTGGTGCAAGGGATCCAGTTCCGGCGGTATCCACGCATCCTGCTGAACCGTTTCTTCTCCCCGCCGGATAGCGCAGCTGCTCCTGTTGGAGCACAGCCAGGGCCAGCTGTTGCGACGCCGGTAACACCAGCACCAGTGTCTGTTGCTTCTCTCTCGGTACCTGTGAAGGAGGTTGCTCCAGCTCCAAAGCCTGCTCCAGCTCCGGTGGTTGTCGAGGAGCAGTCAAATAGTGTCGCGGCCAAGGCAATTGCGCTGATTGCCAAGGAATCTGCACTGGAGATGTCTGACCTCACTGATGATGCTACCTTTGCGAACCTGGGAGTGGATAGTCTTATGAGCCTGGTGGTTGCAGAGAAGTTCCGCGAGGAACTGGGTGTGTCAGTCAGTGGCAGTTTATTCCTCGAGTATCCCACCATTGGGGACTTACGGGCCTGGCTACTTGAATACTACAACTAGACGAGTGCTTTAGTTAGCTTGATTTGTCTGTGTGGGTTGATGCGTGTTTTCTGTATTTAGTTGCGATCAAAGTATGCTACTCAACCTAGATTGTTACAGTTTGAACATCCACACGAAGCCTTCGGCAATAATGACACAAAAATGTAGGTACAAGGATTGAACGCCACTGACTGTATGGCCTAAAGCGATATGTCTGTAAGAAGCAATCCGCCATGACCTCGGGACATAAATTTCTCGCTTTCCGAATCTCTCTGGCCCAAACTTATAAACACCCTCTCTGTCATCCCCGGGACAGACCAAACCTCAGCCCCCAGAAGCACATACCCACCATGTCAGACCCAAAGCCAGGCTTGAATGTTCCGTCCGATCCAACCGGTGGCTCTCCAGGCCAGCTCCTCTGCCTGACCATCTGCGGCTACCGCCGGCCAGGCATGAGCGAGGAAGACTACAAGCACCATATGACCAAGATATCAGCTCCCATGACACAGGACTTGATGGTTAAATATGGAGTTGTCCGCTGGACGCAGGTAAAATGCCCACATCATCATGTAAGCTCATGACTGGCTAGCAAACACTAAGAATCGCAGATTCACAATCAAGCGTCAACCCGGGCGCTGATGCGGCAGCTCTTCGACTCGCAGATGGCGAATATTGTCGACTTCGATTGCTTCAGCCAAGTTGTCTTCCGCAAATTGGAGGACTATAAGCGCATGAAGCAGGATCCCTGGTATCAGACGCACTTGATCGGAGACCATGAGAAATTCGCGGATACGAAGAGGAGCATGTACGGATACATCGTTCATCTCTGATGAAGCGGTATAGCTTGAGCTAACCTGGATGTAATCATTAGGATGACAATCGGTTGGGTCTCCCAGTTTATCGACCACGGGACTGTCGTCGATGGCATGGAGATTTCTAGACCATCCGCCTCCTCCACAAAGGGCCTCCAAGCGACCGCTATCATGACTGGTTCTTTTTTGTCAGGTTAGTGGCTCGTCCCCCTCATGGATCAGCGTTTCTAACAAACAACAGGGGCAATGATGAGCCTCTCCCTTATGGCCGTCCCAGTCCTCCTCGATACAACCACCGACCCAGCGCAGCTCTTCCACCAATGGGCCAGAATGTACCACTACGGCCACCAGGTCCTACCAACAATGGCTGTGGCCACATTATCGCTGTACGGTTACTCAGCGTGGCGCCAACGGAGAGCCAAGAAAGCATGGCGCGGGCTGGCCCTCGCAGGGTTGACCACTGTTGCCATGCTTCCATTTACGTGGCTTGTCATGGTGCCGACGAACGATAGGCTGTTTGCGCTGGAGGCTGCTAGCAAGGGATCGGAATCCGTGGGCACTATCGGGGAAGCGAAGGCTTTAGTGGTCAAGTGGAGCTTGATGCATTTGGCACGGTGCTTTTTCCCGCTGTTCGGGGCCGTTCTTGGGACCGTGAAGACTTTGGTTGGTTAGACTGTGTTCATAGGTCTTGTCAATCCGGATGGTGATTATGTCGTATAGCTGAGTCTAGTTTTCTGAAAAGAATGTTGCTATGGAAAACGTTTGCCGTCTGACTTCTGATGTTTGGATTGAACCGCGGGCTGTGTAGAAATGGTCCGAAGACCGATGCCTCGTATCGGACAGCGAGCCGTTGTCTTGAGCGCCTAGCAAGGAGGAGACAGGTATCTTACAGCGTCAGTTCCGATACTAAATCCGAGCCCGGTAGAGTAAATTTCGTATGGGTGATGTCGAGGTAGATCCGACTGCTGATGTTTCCGATATCTGTCTGGGTCTCTCCAGGACCTGAAATGTGGAGGCAAGTAATTCATGCACATCCAATACAGTCGTAGTACCTTCGTGAAAGTTTCCCAGTCTTTTGTTCTTGTAGCAAGAAATTGAAACCTGCACGTTGAACTTTTCGCAATGTTTTTCATCCTTCAGTTCTTGGCTCGCTGCCTTTCGGGAGCAAGATATCTTCTACCGTCCAACTTTCTACTCAAGGGAACAAGAAGAACCAATGCCAAAGAGCACATCTCAGAAATCGAGGGCGCTTATCTTCATAATCAGCCCAGTGTCTTTGCACACATTGAGCAAGGCCTCCGGAAGAGCCCTCATGATGCAGCCATCCTATGCATGCACCAACCTCGGAATCATCTGTCCCACCTAGTATATCGAGATGAACAATCAGACCTTTCGCAAAAATACCCAGAATGTCTGGCGTGGACATACACTCAAGTCCATGAGACTGCCAAAACTCTTGCAGCAGGCTTGTTAGCCCGTGATGTTCAGGCAGGCTCAACAGTCTTGATGCTCATTCCCAACGGTGGAGAATACGGTCTCCTTCTATGGACCTGCAGTCTCATGCGGTTAACATTCGTCTCTGTTGACCTTGAATTGCTGGGTACATCAGCACAGGAGGAGCTGAAAGAGATCATCAATTCCGTTTCACCGTCAATACTGGTAGTCCCCGACGGTGCCAGTGGTAACGCCGTGGACACTGCCCTCGGCCGGCTCCCTCATCTGTCGCGCCCATTAAGAATATCTCTCAATGGCTCTGCGCCGGGATGGACATCTGTTGTTGACCTCCTCAACAACACCACCACATCAGCCTTGGATACTGACAGTCTCATATCGGCTGCCCGAAACGACGACCCAAGTCGCATCAACTCCGTCATGTTCACCTCAGGAACCTCCGGGCGCCCCAAGGGCTGTCCCCAAAGCGTCCGAGGCATGACACACGTCCTCCACTCCCAGTCATGGCTGATCAACCCGGAGAACTGCGCACGCGCCCTGCAACAAGCCCACAACTCGCGCGGGATTGCACCAGCACAGACCCTACAGACCTGGCGCGAGGGCGGAACCGTCGTCATGTCTAGCGCTGGGGGATTTTCTGAGGACGAGATGCAGACCGCCATCACAGACTACGGCGTCACCTTTATCGTCCTGACACCAGCCATGGTTCACGGCATGGCGCGGCGATTATACGCCAATCCTTTCTCTGTAGACTGTGTGAAAACAGTCCAGGTTGGAGGTGATGCCGTCACAAAAGACATTCTGATTAAATGTGCTGCGCTGTTCCCGAACGCGCGGGTATGCGTTAACCATGGGATGACAGAGGGCGGCGGTGCGTTTACCTGGGAGCCGTTCTTTGATATATCTGTTGATGAGGTCCCATTCTTCGGGGAGATTTGCCCTGTAGGGGGTGTGGCGCCGGGTGCCGTTGTGAGGATATGGGACGCGGAGCGGAGGGTTGTCTTGCCTCGGGGGCAGCCCGGTGAATTGCATATCTCCTGTGGTAGTCTCATTTCTGGGTATCTTCACGGGGTTTCTGCGGAATCTTTCTATCACTATGGGCAGAGGCACTGGTTTAACACGGGTGACGTTGCGTTCATGAATCAGGATGGGCTGGTGTTTATCCTGGGGCGACGCAAGGATATGATCAGGCGGAATGGTGTGGCGATTATGCCTGCTGCACTGGAGAGCTGTATTGAAAAGATGACAGGGCAACAGGTAAGCTTTTCAACATTGTTTTCTCTCTCATGGAGTGTCAGAGGTTGGTTAATTTGTCTAGACATCTGTCGTTTCCTTGCCGCATCCTACAATGGGACAGGTGCCTGTGGCAGTGGTGGCATCTCTGCATACTCCACAAGCTAAGGACGATATTCAGAACCATGTCCTGCATACTTTTGGGCCGGACTATTCTCTGCGAGCGGTTGTGACGTTGCAAGATATTGGGTTGGACCGATTTCCTGTCAATGCCACTCATAAGGTGGTCAAGCAGGGCTTGGAGCAGGCCGTACGAATGTACCTGCAAGTGTGAAGCATGATTGTCCCTATGGCTCAATGCACGTATGTTCCCTACTGCAATATATCAGCTATCACTTGATTATACCTCAAATCAAGTCTTCTCCCGTTAGCTTCGTCGGGGTTGACGTATCTACCGGTATGAACCCTAGGACTTGGGAGTATCAATCTTCTACCCGCAGCTGCGGAAGTATTCAGGTACCTCTAAACACCACAATTATTCCATTCCCCTATCAAGCAATAAGCATCAGACATGAACTACCCCTAAAGAGACGGCACCTGCCCCCAAGCCTTATTCATCCCCGTCATAACCACCCACTTGGCCATGGGAGGCAACCCCAGCGTGGTATCATACGCCATGCGCGCAATCTTGAGCCAAAGATCGCCCTGCACAGGGAACCCCCTTGAGATTGTCTCATCAGCCACGTAGGGCGCCGAAACCTCCTCGCCATGTTTCAGCGCGCGCACAAACTTGGCCACATGGCCATCGTCATGCTGCTCATTTACCACTCGGAACAGCTCAGTCCACCCCATCTCACCACTCGGACTACCCGCATAGTTTTCGACATCGACAAGATCGAGCGCTGGCACGCCGCAAACCGCATACCAGGCTATATCCAGCCGGCCCTTCCACTCGACCAGGCGGACGCGGTCAGCGACCGCAATCCACGGCTGGCGCGCCAGGACGCTGACGAGAATGGAGCTGGTAACACAGTGCATAAAGAAGAAGTCGACCTTCCGCGCTTTGCCCGCTCTTTGGGCTGCGCCGGCCATGTAAGCGCAGAAACTGATCATTTCCGCCGTGCGCTGCTCGAGCGTCTCCTCGGTGACGCGGAAGCGCGACGCAATTGAGGTCATTTCCTCCCCTGCGGGCGTGGCAAATACGCAGCGTTTCATCTTCATGGTTCCAATGAACCCTTCCGTTTTTGCGGCGTTGACAAGGGCCTCATTGCCCGCGATCTCTTGGAGGAGGTCTACCAACAGCCCGCTTTCGTTGGGTGGAACCGCTTCGGCCTTCTTCTCGACGGTGTGGAAGAACCAGTCCGTCTCGAAGGAGTCGTGCGCCGCAGCCTGAGCAAGAGCTTCGGCGATGATGCTCGGCTGATTGAACTCAACCCCCAGACCTAAATGGATTATGGAGTGGTACGCCCCGTCGTACATAAGGGGGAGGATCTTCTCCGCCACTGAGCTCCGGCTGAAGACGTACTCCTGCACGACGGCCTGCCATCCCTTCGCGTCGATCTGCTGCTCAAAGAAACGGAGGAAGTTCGGGTAATGGTTGATCTGGGTGATTTTATCTTCGAGGTATGTCGCGTCAGACATGTTTTTGATGACTTCGTCGTGGTGCGGAGGGATCGCCCGCTGGGTGGGCAGGTCGTCATCGTAGGCGGTTTGGAGCTGTGCGGGAGAGGCTCCCAGCGCCAGGCGGGTAAGGAGGTTGTGCACCAGGTGGTTATGGCCGTTCATGTCGCGGAAGAAGATATGCAGTTCATTGTGGTTTTGTTGGAGGAGTTGATTCGTGAGGGTCAGGGCGGCTGCCTCTGGGAGAGCGTCACTCCGGCAGATGCCCAAGTGGGCCGCTGAGAGAACGATTTGGGAGGAGGAAGTCATACTGATGGTTGTGGACATGATTAATGGTAGTTTGACTGATGTTGAGTTGGCTGGCGATGTGTGTATATAGCGAAGAGGGATATATACTTCGTGTGGATGTGTTCGGTCTCCGATATACTTCGTTGTCCGAGTCTTGTCGGGCGATAATATACCATCTTCCCAGTCCAAAAACAGGCTGCGTATTCATTGAACAAAGAATATATCACGATGAGACTGCGTATTAATTCGCCTAACGAACTACCAGCTACCAACCAAAGAACTACGACGGCCCCGTGGAAGGCAGATACGGATGCAACCAAGGGAAGAAGTGGCGCAACAATCCCACAGTAATACACAAGGGCGTTCCCCGGGGAAACTTCGCCTTTCCGCCAGTATTTACCACACCGACATTCCTAAAGTCATAGCGACCATCCGGGTCATCTGCCGCCTCGATCATCGCCGCCGCCAGGTCCAGGTACGAGATGAACGACTCCTGGTCGTCGAAGCTCAGCTTATGTCCGCGTTGCACATCAACGGACAATCCACCGGGCTTGATGAAGATCGTTTGCAGCCAGTCGGACTGCTCGCGGAGAAGGAGCTCGGTAATCTCAAGATCTTTGTAAACATTCGAGGCAGCCGTTTTCATGATCGGCTTGAACCACCCCGGCATCTCGCGGTTGAGATGGTCGTCGAGGGTGGCAGAAGAAAGCAGAACGAGCTTTGGCATGCGAGCCGCTACATCCTCTTCTCGAATTTTCTGTAGTGCGGTGAGCACTGTCTGCGTGGAATCCTGGCTCAGTCGGCAGCCGGGTATGTTGTCGTTGGTGGTGACGGTAAGGAAGACGATGTTTGCACCGCGGAGACAGCGGGTCATGAGGTCGACATCGGTAATACTGCCGTCAAATATATTGACACGTTTGTTGTCGATGACCTCGGGCAAGAGGCGGAATAATTTGTCCTTGTTGCGACAGTAGGCGTGGATGGTGGAGTCGGGGGTGCGAAGGATGTTCTGGATGAGGGCTGTGCCGGTGTTGCCGGTGGCCCCGAGGATGGCATAGACTGCCATAATTTCAACGAGGAGTATTTAGCTGCTGGAGGGGCTGAGTGAGTGTGGGCTGCCTTGTTTGTAGGGCCAGGCCAGGATCAGGAGATTCATATATTGGGAGCCCGGATTAACGGCAAGGGTCGGGTATCGGTAGAGATGGGTTACCTACGATCCTGCCTTAGGGTTTAGACCGTAAAGTCGGATGAGATACGGGGGAGAAATCGGAGACCGACTTGCATTCTGGTCTTCAGCGGCAAATCGGATGTGCTCGTTCCCAGGTATAGTCTTCTCATCTGATGCAACGTTTATATCCCGCGTAGAGTCCGTCAAATGCAGGCGTGTTGAAAACGACGCAGCAGACTGGTCTTCAGAACACAATTGAAATGTCATTTGGTACCCTGTATACCCACGATGTGAGTACCCCAAATGATTCGTCTCCATTTGTCAAGTAACACCTGCCAACACAACGCCATAGCCGACCCCCCGGTCGACAGCCATCCTTGCTCTGGCTAAAAGCGAGGGTCTGGAGCTTGAGATTGTGTTCGCCGAGAAAGACAAGCACCCAGATGGTTATGAGAAGCTCCTGAAGGTCAATCCATTAGGTCAAGTTCCGACTTTCGTGGGCGCAGACGGCTATGTTCTGACCGAATGCATCCCTATCACTTTGTACAGTATGTCCATTGATTCCTCTATGCCCTAGAGAAATATGTGCTCACCACAGACGCCCCTATAGTCGCCTCTCAGAGTGACACAAGTACTTTGCTGGGCTCTACCCGCCGTGAATACTACGACATTCTCCGGTGGATGTCCTTTGGAAATGGGGATCTCCTCCCTGCTATCGGTGGCTGTCTACTCCCGCTCATCGGCCGTAGCCAGATCATCCGCCAGGATTCTGACAGCAGCCTCGTTGCTTTAAAAGCGCGGTTGGGCTGCCTTGAAGATCATCTGGCTGAAAGGTCCTTTCTCGTGGGAGAACAGCTCACCGTCGCAGACCTCATGGTGGCTGCTTTCCTCGCGGGTGCTTTTGTCGCATGGCATAAAGTCATGGAGAGCGAATATGCGAAGACGAGTCGATGGTTCTATGCGGTCTATGATACACCGATCATCAGGGGTGTAGTTTCGCAACTCCCGAAGTATAATCTTCCATTTCCAGTTCTTAAGGATGAGTGAGAGCATGTTTATACAGAACGACCTATCATATCAACAAAAGATACACAGAGATACATACATGGATATGCTTTTCTATATTTTCCACTTCATCTAAACCGCCCCTTCCCAGCTACACATCCGTCTTTACGAACTATTCCCTCAAACGATCTGCCTTGACGATATCCAATGCCGCCCGATGTGCAATCGCGTATGTATGTGCCTGGATAGCACACGTCGGAGGCCTCGGCATAGCCGGTGAACCTACCACGCGAATGCCATCCAGCCCCTTAATCCTCCAATCCGGGCCTAGGACCTCTCCGAGAGCAACCGTACCCAGGGCATGGTGCCAGGACTGCGAACCCTGCTGAATCGCCTTCCAGACATCCGCATCGGACGTCACATTCTTCCCGGGAAAAATTTCTTCCACGATGAACGGGCTCAGCACGTCGGAATACATGATCTCGCGTAGCTGTTTGTAACCATATTCCATCGCTGCTCGGTCTCCTGCCGAGCTATAGTAGTTCGAGTAGATCAAAGGGGCATCCCGGTAGTCGGACGTATTCAGCGTGATGTATCCCGTGGCTTCGGGTTGCACGACGGCCACGAATCCGGACAGGATACTGACGTTCAGCGAGGGTTGCAGGAAAGGTGTGCTGGCGTACTCGTAGATCACATGCGGTCTGTCCGAAGGGAGGCTCGGATGGTAGGAGCTATTAACGGCCTCAAAGACAGAGTCTGGGATCCGTAAGGCACCAAACACGTCGCCGTTGATACGCCCTAAAGGCCCCAGGTCTTTACCACTGTGGCCCCCACCCGGTGTCGTGTACTGTGCTTCAGCTACCGCTGCGCCGGTGACATTCTCCGTCCATTGCCAGGCTGTCTCCACGCTTTGAGCGGCTTGAAACTCCATCACCGCGTAGTGATGGTCGTAGAGGTTGGCCCCTACTTGCGGGATATCAGCCACGACGGGTATATTTAGCTCGATGAGCTTCTCCTTGGGCCCGATGCCAGAGAGCATGAGCAGCTGAGGGGAATTGATCGCCCCTGCCGCAACGATGACCTCGTCGGCGTGGATTGTACGAGTGCAGTCATCGCCAGTTGTGTAGGTCACATTCTGCGCCTTCCGGCCATGAAACCCGATATGTTGCACCCAAGCATTATGTATAAGGCGGAAATTCGGGCGGCGCGCCATTCGATATCCATATTCATTCACCGCATATGATCGCGTCCGGTTGGACACGCGGATCGTCTGTAGTCCCTGGCTCACCCCAATGCCTGCACCAGAGACCATATCGACCTCCTCCAGGTCAAGAGTCCGCTTGAGCGCGTCGGCAAATGGCTCATCGAACGACACCAGTCTCTGCTGACGACTGACCTCCAATCCGCCCTTGCCAAAGGCCCGTTCGTCAACCACCTGCTCGTACTCCGTGGCCCGATCAGAACGGTAATGCGTTGTCTGCCTGAAGTCTTCCTGAAGTGATTCCCAAGCCAATCCTTCATTCCCTGAAATCTCAGCCCACTCGTCAAAGACAGACGCCGCCCCTCGACAATAAAGCATGGCGTTGACCCCCGTGCCGCCTCCGAGAATACGGCCCTGCCATAGATTTGGGGTGAGGCCCCCGAGATTCGGCTCCGGCTGCGCGTTGTACGGCCACATGTATTCTTGCGTGTAGAAGAACTTTGCTGGCGTTGTGATCAGGGGGTCGGTGCTGCCGTCGGGGCCAGCTTCGAGCATCGTCACAGTCACTTTGGGGTTTTGCGTGAGCTTCTCGGCGACGACATAGCCGGCTGGTCCGGCACCCACGATCACATAGTTGATGTGTTTCTTGTGGGATGGGGCTGCTGCGGCCAGAATAGCAGTGGCAAGGAGGCCGTATACTAGGAGTTTAGTGTGTGCCATGGCTGTTATGTAGCCGAGGGCAATGTTCCCATGGGAGTTTGTACTTGAGCGCCGAGCTTATATGTGGATATTGAACTCCCATCAGGATTATCGGTAACAGTTGGTCTACTATTCCGGTTTATGGCGAATAGAGAAATCGGATTCCGAGATATATCGAACCATTCTCCTGGCTCCACATCTTAACCTCATCTCGACGAGTGTCGAAAGGACAGCCCCTATACAACAGCAACGTTCATTATGGTATAACCTCACAATCTACCAAGGAAAGCTGCCCGTATTATGCAAAAGACGCCCTGTCTCATGATCCCTGTTCCCCTCCAAGACGTCCATCAACGGGCGAACCGAGTCCGCCACAGCCCTGGCGCCATTCGCCTCCGTATTATGCGGTCCCAAGTTACTCTGCGTAAAGCCGGGGTCATACAAGAACACTTTAAACCCAAACGGCTCATACTCAACCAACTGGCAGGCCGAAACCATGTTCAACGCCGTCTTGCTTGCCCGGTACTGCACCTGCTGGACCTTATAGATCGGGGAGGACGGATCCAGCCGCCGCTCAATCGACCCAGCGCCACTGGTGACATTGATGATCCTGCGCGATGCGGCCGTAGACTTTTGTAGCAGCGGCCCAAAGATGCTCGTCACCACAGCCGGACCAGTAGCGTTAGTGTCAAACGCAACGCGCATTTGCTCACGCAGACTCGGCAAGGTCATGGCCGAGACGGCGGCATTGTTGACGAGGATGTCCAGGTGGCCGTGGGACTTCTCCACGGAGCGAGCCGCGGCCTCGATGGTCGCGTCCTTAGTGACATCGAGATGGAGCATCTCAACGGAACCTGGGAGATTGCGTTCCCGCAGTGTCGCCATCGCGGCGAGGCCTTTCTCGGGATTTCGGGCGCCTAGGAAGACATGATAGGTTCCCTTGGCCAAAAGCTGGGCTGCTAGCTCAAAACCAATGCCGCTAGTTGCTGGAGAGGAATCAATCAGCCACTTTCCTGGGGTTGTAACTATTCGTATCCATGTAGCGACGGGACAGAGTGCATACCGCCAGTAACGAGCACGAGGGTCGGGGAAACGGCCATCACGTTCAGGGGCAAATCTCAATGAGAAAGATAGACCGTTGCATTCTCGGCTAGTGTGTTCGTGTTCGCTTATTTATAGGCGATTCTTGAGTATCCTGTCGCGTTGCATCGTTGCATGACGCACTGGCAAAAGCGACACGGCAGGAATCCGACTAGCATGGATGTATATTAGTTACCAAATTACCCCTCTATCACTTTGCCTAGACCGAGTAAGCGCCATCGCCAATTCCAGCCACGGTGTACCTCGTAGCGTACTTCTTTTCCCTGGCGGGGTCGGGGAGCGAAAAGGCCAATTCGATAGTCGGAGTCCGGGGTGATGATCGGGGAGCGAAGAGCTCACGGTGATAACGCTAAACAGCGGTTGATTATCCCCGGTGGATGATTATCAACCCCTCCTGGATGCACGAGCTGCATGAGGCTGGCAGGCTAACAAGCCTCTGGGGGTGGATGTTTTGTATCCAGTCGTCGATTAGATCGAGTCTAAATGCAATATAAATTCGCCAGTAAGGGACGTAGCGTTCTCGTGTAGTGTACCAACCTAAGATCCTGACTTTCCTATCCATCTCCTGTTTCGCCCAGTTAAGCAAAAGCAAATCAAATCAAATCAACACAATGGCAGCAATACAGGCCCCTCCCCCCAAGAGTCTCCTCGGCCGCCACAGACTGTTAGCCCCCACAGCCTCAGTCCGTGTGAGTCCCATCTCGCTCGGCGGTATGAGTCTGGGCAACGCGTGGGCCGGCATGATGGGCGAATGTAGTAAGGAAACCGCCTTCGAGATCCTCGACACCTACTACGAGCTCGGTGGCAACTTCATCGACACGGCCAATGCCTACCACGGCGGCCAGAGCGAGCAGTGGATCGGCGAGTGGATGGCCAAGACCGGTCGTCGCGCCGAGATGGTCGTCGCGACGAAGTATACCCTCTCGCCCATGACCGGCCAGCCATTGCAGGAGAGTAACTACGGTGGAACCGGCACCAAGAGCATGCACGTCTCCATTCACAACAGCCTGCGCAACCTGCAGACCGACTACATCGATCTGTATTATGTGCACGCCTGGGACTTCGCCACCGATATCCCCGAGCTGATGCAGAGTCTCAACAACCTTGTTGTGCAGGGCAAGGTGCTGTACCTTGGTATTAGCGATACCCCGGCGTGGGTGGTCACCAAGGCGAATGCGTATGCGCGCGCGCATGGCCTCCGCCCGTTCTCCGTGTATCAGGGACGGTACTCGGCGCAGTCGCGGGATCTCGAGCGCGATGTTATCCCTATGTGTCGCGCTGAGGGCATGGCAATCCATGCTTTCGGGACGCTAGGCAGCGGTATGGCTCCCTCTCTCCCTTCCTACTTCGTCTCTGCAGGGTGAACCGGCTGACCATAACATAATAGGGTATTTCAAGGCCCCAGGTGCGCCAGACAAGGAGGGTGGTCGCAACACCCCCCATATGACGCTGGGGCGTGAGGAAAAGGTTTCGGCCGTCCTGGACAAGGTCGCCCAGCGCCACAATGTGCCGCTCACCTCCGTGGCTCTTGCGTATGTCCTGCAGAAGGTAGGTATTCTTCCATCATCCTCGGAAAATCCGGAGTGACTAACATGATGTCCGTGCAGACACCCTATCTCTTCCCCATTGTTGGCGGCCGCAAGGTCGAGCATCTGAAGGCCAATGTGGAAGCCCTCAGCCTCGAGCTCACGGCGGAGGATGTGGCGGAAATTGAGACCGGATATGACTTTGACCTGGGCTTCCCGCACAACTTCTTGTGTCCGTTTGGCTATGCACCTCGAGGTCCTCAGGATGTTGCGTTCCTGGGTGGAATGGGACACTTTGACTACGTTGCTCCTACTTTGGCCATTCGCCCTCACAAGGAATAGAGGGATCTGATAGGAGGGAGGAAGTGGAATAGGATATACTTTGTCGTGCAGAATGAATGAAATACAATGAACATGTTTGAATGAAAGGTTCTTCTCCCTATTGCGTATCTGGTATGGGTTGGTATATCCAACGCAAGGCCCGGAGAGAAGGCGCACATTGTAAATACCTGAGATATCAGAAGAATCAGACCTTGTCCGAGCCTCAAGCCGCCTTTTATACGTACAGCTAAGGCTACGTGCCGCAAGGACCCCCCCCCCCTGGTGGCGTTCTATAAATGGCGAACACAACATTTCCTGCGCAAATGTCGTATTCTAAGCGAAACTACGCATCCTGCAAAGCATAACCCCCAGCACAGCACAGCCTCAGAAACCATAAAAGTTATCTTAAAACCATACTCCTCCTACTAAACTCTATCAGCAGCCCGGATATCCCGCGCCGCACGATGGGCAAGAGCATACACCGTCGCCTGAGGATGGCAAGTACTGGGAAACGGGAACGCACTCGAGTCCACCACGCGAATCCCCTTCAGTCCCTTGATCCGCCAGTTCTTCTCCAGTGCCTCTCCCAAGGGGACTGTTCCCACAGGGTGTCGGAACGAAAAGCTCTGGCTCTGGATCGCAGCCCAGATCTGCTCGTCACTCGTCACCTCCGGGCCGGGGAAGAACTCCCTAATCACGTAGGGCTGCACGCGATCGTCCTTCAGGATCTCACGTAGCTGCTTCCACGAGTACTGAATGGCCACTTTGTCTGCGTCAGATCCGTAGTAGTTCGTGTGGATGACGGGGTTGTCGCGGTAATCTGCTGAACGAAGGGTGACTGAACCCGCGGCCTCGGGCTGGACTAGACTCGTCCATGCGGTCACGGCGCTGAACTCAGCGGCCGCGCCCATGAACGGCACGGTGCTGTACTCGATCAGCACGTGTGGCCGGTCCGCGGGGAGAGAGGTGTAATGCGAGCCGTCCACGCGGGCATCTTCCCAGACTGAATCAGGCAGTCGATGCGCAGCATAGACGTAGCCGTTGTTCCAGCCCAGCGGACCCGATCGATTCCGCTCATACTGCGCCGTGGCAATGGCATTGGCTGTGTCGTTCATCAGCCACTGCCAGAACGTCTTGATGTTGGGCGTCACTTCCAGCTCGAGAATGGCAAAGGGATGGTCGTACATCTTCCGTCCGATGGCCGGGATATCCGCCACGACTGCGATCCCCAGCTCCGACAGACGCTCCTTCGGGCCAACCCCTGACAACATCAGGAGTTTGGGCGTGTTGATCGCACCTCCGCTGACAATGACCTCCTTTCCCCTCACCGTACGCATCTCATTGCTCCCAGTATGGAGATACGTCACGTTCACCGCCTTGTTCCCCTCAAACCCGATATGATGCACCCATGCCCCAGGAATCATATCCACATTCGTCCGCCTCTCAATCAACTCCCCAAATGTCGTCCTCGCATACGAGCGCACCCGATCATGCGCCTCAATCGACGACAGCCCGTAATCAAGCCCGATCCCCGTCCCATCCGTCAGATCCACCTCATCCAGACCGAGGGCGTCCTGCACCGCCGTCGCAAACGGGACATCGAACCCCGTCAGTCCGCTCATCTGGCTGACCTCGAGCGGGCCCTTGCCGTAGGCGGTCCGGTTCGTGATCTGGCAGTAGTCGGCAGGCTGATAGCGGTAGTGCGCGGTGGCTTTGAAGTCGTCCAGAAACGACGCCCAGGCGAGCCCGTCGTTGCCGGAGATTTCGGCCCATTCGTCAAAGACGGAGGACGCGCCCCGGCAGTAGGCCATGCCGTTCACGGCGGTGCCGCCGCCGAAAACCCGGCCCTGAGCGAGGCCAATGACGTTGCCGTTGAGGTTAGGGTCGGGTTCGGCCGTGTAGTTCCAGTAGTGTTCGGTTATGAGGGGGTACATTGCTGGGGCTAAGGTCGATTATATTAGCAACAGCGTGTTGGTTGAGAATATAGGGTGGTATGAGAGATGGGAAGCTGTACTGTTCACCCTGGTGTCGTTTATCGCGTCAGTGCCCGCTTCAAGAAGGACAACGTGGGTGGCTCGATTTCGCGAGAGCTGCTCGGCCAGGACGAGCCCGGCAGGGCCACCGCCGACAATCAAATAATCGGCGCTTGTTGGGGTGGTCGTGCTTGCAATTGCTGTCTTTGCAGCTGCTATAGCTAGCAGAAAAAGTGGTGTCTGAAAGCCCATCCTGATCAAACCAGACGACTGTGCAGTTCGTGCCGTCCGTTACGACGGCCTTGCTCAGCCAGATGTCAACATCGCTTTATGTACGATCGGCAGGATGAGGCGCTCGTTCCTGGTAGAGTCGTTCTAGCTTCGGTATGCGTTAAGGAGAGCTCGTATTCCATGTGGTGGAGCTGCAGGTACTTCGGAATCCTGGAGGATTGCGCTTCGCTTGCTGTCGGAGACCGATTGATTACGAGTCGGGGAATTAGTTGGGGACTCGTTAGGGTTTAGATGGTCACTAAACTCTCTCAGACTTATGTATGCATTGGCATATGGAGCAGCTATCAACGATCTAGAAACACACAATGAAAACAGAATATCCCCTAATTTTGCCCCCCTAGATGCCCGAGTCATCCTGCAAGACCCCCTTCGGTATATTGACTCTATCATAATGCTCCGTCCAGTCCCGACAACGCTGCTTCAATTCCGGCAACGCTCCCGACTGCCCAACCAACTCGGGGATCCGTCCAGGCTGCTCAATGAACTGCAGCGACAGCCCGGCACTCGCATGCCACGCGATATGGCAGTGCATCAGCCATGCCCCGGGGTTATTCACCTGGAAAGCGATCCACACGTAGCCGCCAATCGGGCAGTTGACGACATCTCTCCGCGCAGGATTGTCAAGATTCGGAACCACGTCCCGGGTGAATTCGCCGTCGCCCTGGGCGAGGATGACAAAGTCGTGCCCGTGGAGGTGGATCGGGTGCACGGATCGGGGGATTGTTCGGGGCGTGTGCGCGTCGCTGAGCGTGTAATTGTTCTCGATCACAAAGTACACCCAGTCGTCGGTCTCGTAGTCGAGGATGATGGGGACGGCGTCCGGGTGGAAGGAGGCCTGTTGGTTCTCTTCTACCGTTGCGAGTCGGAGCAGACTCGGGTCGCGCCAGTCTATGTATTGCGTGCGGTTGACGAGCACCCATTTGTGGATGAGACTGTGCGTGTCACTCACGTTCGGCCAGTACTGCAGGCCGATTCGCAGGTAGTCGGCGGGACTGAAGCCGTTGACTTCTTTTCCGACGGTGCGTGGCACGATGGGCACGAGGTCTGTGGGCGCCGGGTCGGCGCATCCCCAGTCGATAACTCGGGAGCTGGGGGGTTGCGTAGGCGGGTCTTGCTTGTCGTCGGCATTGTAGCGGAGGATGCCGATCTTGGAGTCAAGGAGGCTGTCGTCGTCGCAGTAGGTGGCGTGAAGCCAGAAGTTAGACCCGTGGGTGAGGGTGGCATTGGCCTCGATTATGATTTCGTAGCGTTGTGCTGGCGATGTTAGAACGATCAAAACAGATGATTTAGGCAGAGGCAATGGAAGCATACCGATACCAACAATCAGGGCATCCGTGACATAGGGCTTGATCGGAACAAAGTCGTTCTGGATGACTGTAAAGTTGTGGCCGTCGATCCAGAACTTGTATGTCAGAAGACTACCTGTGTTGATCAGACCCAGCTTGTACTTTTTGCCCTCTTCAAAGACGATCTCGTGGCGTTCATGCTTTCCTGTGCATCTGGCATCCGTGTCGGGGTCACAGTCAAACACTCCCTTGCCGTTCACGACTGTCGTCAAGGGAAGAGGCGCATGTTCAGACGCAATCTCGTAATGGAAGAGTCCAAAGGCGTCGTGATGGTACCAGTCGCTGATTACCAGGGGCCCCAGGTCAACATCATAGTTCATGCTGGACGGTCCTCTGATATGGATTGGTCCTGTTCCCCATTATCATGCCATTCGAGGTAGTACGTATGCCGGGATACCAACCTAAGGCGCCATTTGTGTCTGTGTGCGTCAATATACTGTCAACTATAGGGAGGATTTGAGCACCTACATTGCAAGCTATAGTGAGAATGGTACCACGCTGTACCATATTGCATAGCTCTGAACTCAACAACCTGAGTATCACCCGGCTACATTCATCAGTGGCAATCCTCTTCCATATGCACTTGTATACATACCTTGGACGGACACTGGGTGACACCCGGGACTCCGTCAAGCCAGTTCGTTTCAAACTGACGAATGCCGTGCCAGTGGAAAGACGTTCCATTATGGTTTGTCAAGTTATTGTGTACCGTGATACCTAATCCATATCATGGTGAGTTACAAAAGCCTTCCCAGCTAGTGAATAGAACTCACGGATTGTATCTCCCCAGTCGGCTTCAATAGTAGGTCCAGGAAACTGCCCGTTGATCACTGTCATGTTGGTCAAGTATCCATCCGGTGCCATGACGGCGTTAGAGATGGTAAAATCATACTGTGTCTCCATTAACCATCCATCATCATCATTACCAACCACGTTGTCGATGGGAACGCCCACTCACTTCGACCAGTTTCCCAGGCGGAATTTCCTTCTCGTAATCAGTGTATAGATTGAAACCACCACGCCAGCAGTCTCGATTTGTTGCTGAATGGATGCAGTCTTTGCTGGTACTTGCTGGGCTTTGACTGCCTAGAGTAGCCAAGAACCCGATGCTCAGGTCGACGAGCCTAGCAATGTTTGGCAATTGAACATTGAATTCGAACATTGCGGTGGCCTTTCCCCTCTGGACTATGCTGTTTAGGATTCTATAATACTAGAGAGGAGTAAAGATTTCTTTTTCAAGATTGACACAGAATGTTATCAGGCGGGTGCAGGATCGGACTCCGAGAGGCTAGGTGTATGTTTAGGGCTATTACCAGTAGATCTTATGGATCCAATGGAGATTGCAGTACCTTTTCCGATTCCGATTGCGCTCAGTACTGTGTCTCTAGTCAAACATCTTACTTTCTCTCCCTGCTTAGTCCGGTATATCGGATTCCGAGACTAGGCCGTCATGTCCGGCCCACGCTCTAACGGTCGAAATACAGTGTTCAATAACAATCAACACCGCGAATAAATGTAAGAGTCATCTGTAATAAACTTTCTGAAGGAGCTTTTCACTTTCTCAAGGAGTGGAACCTGTACGCCACCACCAGCACCATGCCTACCGACACGAGCGCAATCATTGAACTAAGTCAAACCATCTCCACACTGGCAAAGAACTTCGGGGCCGGTTCAGACCCGGAGAAGGAATGTCAGGATGCTCTTGTTCGGGCGGCAGAGC
>MSJE01000018.1:0-136718 GCA_001931935.1 Aspergillus aff. floccosus IMV 01167
AGGCTGTCAAGAAGAAAAGAGAACTCTTCCCAGGACTCCCGCCGACGTCTCCGCGTTCAGTTACGTTGCCGTGGAGAATCCACATCCAGGTGCCGGAATGTTAACCGGCTTCCCTTTCGGCACACGGCGCACGAGGGCGCCTTTCAAACGGAACTTCCCTATGCCTTAGGATCGACTAACCCATGTCCAACAGAAAGCTTCTCTACCTGACAGGCCATCACCGGGCAAACGAAATTTCCACTAAGCATTTCTGAGTGACCTACCGAAACACGTATCAATGGATAATCTACCGGGCTCTGTGTGTTACCGCGACATCGAACTCTTTTATCTTAAAGACCCTGATAGCAAACGTGATATCCTATGCGCGCTCATCGAGTTTCGCAATCTAAAGGGTCGACCGGAAGGTGCTAATAGGTAAGAGTGACTTTGGAGCTATGCACCTATTTATATGCTGAATTATCCTCCTAGGACTAAGTTTTTTATGCACAGCGACTATTAGCTGGCCTATTGTCCTATCACCTAGATTATCGCATACGCCTTTCATAATAGAGCATTCGAAAACAGCGTATTGACGCCCGATATTATATAGCGCCTGAAAGTTCCGAAACGCTTGCAATCCCTTCCTCTCCGATCGAAGCCGGAGAAGCTAAATACTCCTCTCCTTCGGCGCCTCGAGCGGACTCCCTACGGCTATGAACTACACGAGTCTTTATCGATGACGTATGATTCGAGCCGACAAGCGCTCTAAGAGTTGGGACGTAGGCCAGGTTCGAGAATAACATCGGCCACTATAACTACCGGCGTTGGACTGCAAATAAAGTTAATAGTACGTACGACCGGTTATATCCAGTTAGATGTAATTCGGAGGAGAACATCTCAGCCAATACCCTTTATGATAATATGTCTAACTTGCGGTATTATAGGGAATTTTACCAGCTAGGAACGGAAGAGGGTGCTTAGCCAGTCTGGCGACGTAGTTTTCGAAAAGCACCATTAATCGTAATTCATCCAGCGTGACCTTTAACATGTTGTACTTCTGCGCCTACCTTAGGAAGGACTTCTTCGGCTTGCTGGAAGTATGTTAAGAAAAAAGGACCTATTAGCACTATCTTCTGAACTAAGCGCCGGCGACGCGCTGTGTGCCAAAGTCCTGAAATTCTGGAGCTAAGGCGAGAAAAGAGAGAGCTGATGGAAGAGATGCGAGTGCTTGCCGGCACTGTTAAGAAGGCTCGCCAATTATTCCCTTATCTCTTTAACCTGCACGAAGAAATTAAAAAGAAGCTCTCTTAAGCCCGGAAGGCTACAGCAAAACGTGCCAGAGAAGATGCCAGAAAGGAACATTTCCATTATGCGCCCGTGCTAGAAGTCGATAAATAAATCAAACACAACTTCTCGGCCAGTCCGATAGCGGAGATAGTAATGCCGCCGACGCCCTCCGAAGATAAGGAAGATTACGAGCTTCTAATCCCGGATTATATCTTTTCTGGGCGGGCACGGCTCGTGGAAAAATTTTATGGCCCTGGGGCAGAGGACTTTAACGAGGAGAAGTTGCTTGCACGACGTATCCAGGTCACCAAAGACTTGGTTGTACTCTTACGGCTCTGCGAGCCGGCACGTCGGGGCAAGCAAGTCTAGTAGGATACGGACGATACCTCTAATTAAATAAAGTCCGAAGAGCCCTTGTGTGTTAAAGAGGAAGCCCTAGTATGTCCGACGAACGTTTGTATTCTCTGTTATGGTCTATCTCGTGAATCACTATCCCATCCTCCTCCGTACCAGTTCCCTTTAAAGCGACTGGACTCTCTACGTCGTTATTTGATTGATTCGCATCTCGCCATTGTGCGCGATGGAATCAGTTATAATTAGTCGTCCTGCCGCGATGTTCCCAAATTCGAAGAAATCACTGGATTCTTGGCCCATGCAGTAAACGTCCACGCATACGATGTCCATATTAAACTCTAACATCTTCCTAAGAGACCTATGCCGAGCTGCAGCGATACTTCGTCCGTTAGCGGTGCAGAGGCTTTGGAGTCAGACAACGTGACGCACACTGATACTCCCCTTTTATCTCTCGATACTGAGACGGGAAACATCGACCCGCGCCTCTTGGACTTCTAAGATGCTGCCGTTACTAGACCTCCGCCCCGACGATTAAAACGACTGCGACGTAAGTGATAATTTGGACAGATTTATCTTTATATTCTCGCAGGACGATGCATCTTTAGACCTCTATTCGTGTATAGTGCCTACTATAGATAAATATAGCTATCAGATATTGTGGGATATTTTGCAAGTTAAAACGTGGGCATAGTATAGATTTAGTAACATGCAGCACCTAATTATCATAGTACACTACTGTTAGACCTCAGGCACCGCGGCGGAGGGTTAGTCAACCGCAGCTGTATCACGTGACTTCTTGCCACACCAAAACCTACCGCTGGTCTCCCCCTTATAGGAGACCAGCGAACAGTTGTGTATCTATCGCTTAGTTACCCTTACTGCAGCTACTCCTCATATTACCTCCTCCTTCCTATTATCTGGTCCTCTCTAGCACGTTAGCTCACCACCTCTTAACAACTACTAAGTCTTCGCTCTTTGGGTTCTTCCCTGTGCCTGGCTGAATCACGACTCTTTCAGCGTTCCGGCGGCTTTTCTGCATCCAATAGGAACCGAATGTTCTTGAAACGGGTCACGTCTGGACCGATGTCTTCAACAGTCCCAGCAGCGTCAAGCCCGAGTACCAAGGGGTATGTGTTTAGCTATCCTCCGTCAGTTCTGTAAGATATTCAGCATATGGAGCTTGGGATACGGCTTAAATTGCCCTACTAAATCTTCCAGTCGGCGGGATTCTGGTTGAAGACGGTCAGTCGGAACGCTATCGGGGAATGAGAGGATAAGTCTCACAATGGCAACTGCGGCATTTTTAATCACAAGCTGGCCTGGCCCTGGTTAAGTTTTGGGGGCTTCCTAGATTGTAAACAGGCTATTAAAAAGCTTACTTTTCTACTGTACTCTACTGTAATGTTTTCTCTTTTTTATCTGCTGCCTTACTTTAAATATCTATTTAGGCTTTTATATTATTCATACACTCTTAAACTGGTCTTTTTGGGTCTACTAAATTCATATTGTTGTACCGTATACACATAGGAATATTTTCGAGTCGCTAACTATTCTCCGACAGCGGCTTAACTACCGTTCCATAGTCCTATACTAATTACTCTAATATATGTATCTCTTTATTCTAACCGGTCGATCGCTGTAGAAGGGCAGGATAAACAGCGCGTAGATAGCTATGGTGAGTATCGGTAGGGTAGATGTTCTATCAAATACGGAGAAAATCAGTAGGAGACACCGAGACTGAGAAATGATGGGAGATGGTAAGCGCCCGTTACTTCTTCCGATCAGAAGCTACGGGCGATATGAGGGAAGCGACGGTTTGTATGAGCGAATAGACGGTATGCAGACTGTATGGGAAGTGACGGTCACTCCGCGACTCCTGTGTTATAGGGAGGTCGGCTCCGTCGTAGCCTAGGGACTAGACTCAAAACTGAGATGATAATTTGAATGAAACCACTTTTCATTAAATGTTCCAAGCACTACTTCACAATCCTTTCCACTTTACAAGAAAACCATGTACAGAAGCCTCCAGATGGCAATGTCCTTCTTGCTCCCCTCTCCTCTCCTTCCAACCTCTGCCCTCTAGATAACATGCAGTACTACGCAGCCGCTTTTTCAATCAGCAGCAAAATCCGTACTCACCCTGGTTGTTCTTGCCACGATTGATCATCAAATGCATCTTCGCGTGCCAACTTCCCCTGTTATCAATTGGACGACAGGCAAAGCGGTTTCTCTCGGAGCTCTTGTCGATATGAAACCGAAGTAGCTTGGCAAGGCAGCCCGGCTTCGCAATAGTATTTGCAACGCTACGTTTGACAATCGACATCACGATCGTATAGTCATATGTCGCTCGTTTGCGAAGGACCGACGTCCCGTTCTGGAGACTCGCATCAGGGGCTCCCACGGAAAACACAGCATTCGTTCCTTTATAATCTAGCACGTATCATCGTTCGTCAGTACAGGAGTCTGTCAAAGACGCAACCCGAGTAGACGATAGAGCCGGGAGGGAAGGAGATCTTAAAATTGACGTACAGAGCGTTTCGTCGGCTTCACTAAACACGTAGTCATGTTTCAAGACCGTGTCGATGCCATCCTCCTCCCCGAGATTTCTCCTGTGCAGGCTCCTAGCTTCAGGCTGTCCTTGGCTGTCCAGCAGGTACGGGAGAGAGAAGTGGTCGTCCGTTGACGCATTGCGGACTTTCATTTCCCTGTGATTTTGCAGGCTAGGAGGAAGGGCACGCTTGACTTCGTGGGTTGCCACACCGTTCGGACCGATCGATCCGTCTCTCCACACTCGACGCAAATTCCGGCCTGCTATGATGGTGTTGGCTATATCCTGTTATTTGCGTTGGATCCCACGGTTAGCGGCGCGGCTTCACGCATTCTAAAATACATGAATAATTCAAGGCGGCGGTCCAGAGAAGAAACTTACGGTTAACCAGGTGTCCAGTAGTCTTGGCACATAGTAGATAATGAGCGATTTGCCAGCTCCCCAGAACCAAACGCGGCTGGGTACGTTGTCACAGATGTTCCGGGTGATGCCCGTCAGATCCTTGCAGATGTCTTCACGGGGGAACAAGGCCCCCAGCCGTAGTAGGCGAGGGATTGACGCTTTGACCGAGGGTTGCTTCGTCAGTTATAGTCTCGTACTCGGTGACATCGACCCATTCGTAGAAACCTTCCCTGCCCTCAGGGTGGTGAAACAGCGTATAGAAGTCGTTGATGTCTTCGAGTTCTCCCAGCTCAACGTTCTCTCCTGTGTCCAGGGACCGGGCTGACAGGAAGTCTGCCGTGACCGAGCTGGCAAGGAGGAAAGCAATGTTGATGGTATGGACCTTCATTGTGAATCAGGAGGATGGTTGATCAGACTTGAGAGAGGAAGTGCTGAGAGATGGAGAATACAGCCTTGAGGGGTGGGCATTGCGCGTTCTTATGCCTTCCACGGAGGGATATAATTACTTTGTTGACATACAATGGCTACCTAGCGACGGACCTACAGATCGCTTAGAGATAGAAACCCAAGAGAATATAGTATACATTACTCGAGCCAGTCACCACTGTGCGGTCGGTTCCGCCAGCGCCATAGTGTAATATAGTCGTGGGCAAACCCACGCCGCGCATAGACTAAAGGAAAGGGCCCTGCAAGCGTGGGGGTGTCTAGGTAGATTTGTCCGAGACTATTGCATTGGGTCCCTCAGATGAACCATCTCATCTCCCATGTGCGCATCAGGATCTGCTGCTCAGCTTATGAATCAGTGCATCAAAGCTGTAGGATTTTGATACTGGCTATATCCTTGGTCACTCCTTTGTTACTCAATGAGAGTCTATTTTTTATCCAGTTCTACAAATGCAAGGTTCCCTTCTAAGGTTGTTCCCACAGGAAGAACCTATGAAGACGAGAATGGTGACAAAATCATTCTGCGTTTTCGAACGTTCGCTGACCTCGGTCTAGGTGCTTAAGCTCAATGTAACCTTATAATTTCTTAGCGGTCTGAGCCCCGTTTAGCTGTATCACCGGCCTTGGCATCCTCATTATTCCCTTGTGACAAGATCTGTTATTTTTAACGTGCTTTTCGTGTGATGCGGGAGAGCAGATGGTTGGCTGTAATGTTGACCGTTGAGATATATATTACTCGAATTGTTAAGAAAAACGCGACGACCCGGTAGATGGGGCTCAATTCTGCCGGCAGATTTGACAGCGGTGAACTATTAACGAATGGCAGGCCTCGTCCAATGCTAAGGCGCTAAAAATGACCGTGTTCATGATTCCAAGTAGCAAACCTTAGGTCTCACCATAGGGCCATCCGGTTATATAGCTTCCTATAACCCCAGCTCGTGGTTCACCAAAAAAAAAAGAGAAATCCACTTTCTTGACAGTCACAACTGTTGACCTTCAGGACCGAACGCCTTCCATGACGACGAAAGAAACAGAAACTCAGGCAGCTCCGGGCCGACGTAATACGCGGCGATGGCTTTCATCGCCTGGTAGGCTGACCCCTTCCGTCCCGCTACTGCTCTTATGGTCAAGAACGGGTTACTACGCACATCAAGTACTCCTGAGTACACTTCTACTGACCTAAGCGATAGCCACATGGTCTACCATTATATCCCTGCTCCTCGGCCTCTCCGCCTTCAGGGGAGAACAAACAATCCAGGCTAGATTAGGTATGTTGACCGTCCGTCTTGGACGTTTTCTAATGGTTACATGTTGCCCAGAACAGGAGGCTAATAACTTATATCCTTAGCGAGATTGGCGGCCGCCGCTGCCCTGACATTCACCGTGCATGTGTATCTGCTTTTGTCTTCTCCTCCAGAACAGCAAGAGCTGTCTTCTTTCTTGGTATCTTTGGTAACAGGGCCAATGGCAGTTTACTTGGCTCTTTTAATGCTTTGGTGAAAGGGAGTAGAGTCGAGGCACATGAGGGAGGGTGTATCTCAAAGGGAATTCTGTATTCTACCTGCTCTATGTACAGCGCGGAGACTTTAATGCAATTGCTAAGATAGTAAACTATTAGTAATAAATGCAACTAGCCCGCTAGTCCGCTGCCTCGCATACCGACCATCTCTTATCTTGTCCTGCTTGCGATATGTTATAATCGAAGTCGGTGTGGATCTGCTTACTAGAGACGATTATTAGTAATCTGGTTCAACATGACCTTCATCTCCCCTGTTGTCGGCTTCATAGATCTTCCGGGCCTAACACAAGGCAGCAACGCCGCCTTCATTCAGTATATGGTATCTCTAGTCGACAGCGCGTCGGACTATTGTGCCAAGGTGAATTGTTTCTTCACTGGGCTAGGGCAACCGCCTACACTCACCTCCACAAATGAAAGGCGTGCCAGGGTCGGGGCCATAAGGTACCCTCGGATCGGTATGGACGATGATACTAGTCGTCATGCAAGACGGAAGAGTTTGATTATGTCCTGGAAAGTAGGAATATTCGTAATAAATGCCGAGGTACAGTCTCGATCCGTCACGAGGGCTTAGGGCAGATGGAGTACTGGGGATAGCTGCGAGCTGCCGCACAAAGCTTTGGAGGATACTGAGCGGCTGTCTGGGGTTCTCCTCTTCTCGGTCACATTAGAAGAATGCTAGACCTTCATGGTTTACCGAATTTTTAAGGGCATCCTTGATATGGTCGACGACCTTGGACATCAGGAACGTCTTTCCCACACCAGCTGAGTTCTATCAGCGCGTTATTCTTCGCATGGAAAACTCATGCCGTCCCTAGAGCCAAAGTGCACCAGGCGATCTGCTCTCTTGCCATTTCCGACACGCCTCGCTCTGCAGCAACCATTCGCACGTCTTCGGGGTCCGCCGGTCGTTGATGGTGCTGTAGTGTTTAGTATAGGGTATGTGATATCCATTCGAGGATACCCAGCGACTTTTCAAATTTCAGATCCTGAAAGAAAGTTTCAACGCGCATGTCGATCCGCGCTAGTGGACCCTTCAGCACCCTCAACGCGTCCATCATCGCAGTGTCAGCCTCCGCACTGCGCCAGACTTCGCATACCTGCGCAGCGCGCGCTATATCACTTGCCGCGCATCCAGATCCGCAAAGAGGCTGGAGGCCTTATCCAGGTTCACCAGCGCTTCAACAACACGTCTCGGTGTTCCCTGCACCAATTGGGATCTTGCGTACGCGGGGAGCTCCAGTGCAGCAGTGTACAACCGAAGAGGGCCTCGTGGAGCGTCTTACGGTGTCTACGTGCGTCCGGTCTGGGGTATACACCGACTCGTATAACTGGCCGTGATAAATCACCTGCACTACTTTCCCCACGGCCGCGAGTAGAGCAAGCATCTGGTTGTAAAGGCCGTCTTCTACCACGGACGTCTCCTTACCTATCGTCGAATCAGAATCACCCTCCTAAATTTACCGTGCGAAATATTGCTCGCTATCGCAGGACAGTGCGATGACCCACGAGATATCCTATCTTTTGTATCTATCACGCGTACAACTTACAGCATCCTGCGAGATCTGGTCTATCGATCCTGTTTCAGGTAGAGAAACTGTACAGCCCTACATTATGCCGCAAAGTACAATAACCCCGATGTTGCGGAGTCCCTCCTAAGATATGGGGCCAATATCAACTCCACGCTCAAATCAAGCACAGCTCTTCTAGTCGCCGTGGCATTCGGGTCTGGAACCGTGATCGACCTACTTCTGACCAGGGAAGATATTGATGTAAATTCCCGAAATGTGCTTGGAGAGACCGTATTATGGCATGCTACGTATGTAGGAAGGATGTGTGGCGTAGCCAAGCTACTGCGACGCTGGGATCTTGGTATTAACGTCCCTGACGCTTCCTTGGAATGACACCGCTCGCGCTCGCAGTAGCAAATAGGCATCTGAGTGTTGCGAAAGCCCTTCTTGACACTGGCAGGGTTAATATTAACACTCGAGACAATCAGGGTAGGACTCCACTCCACCATGCGGTGATCTCAAAAGGCAAAGAGTCGACTTCGCTGCTTCTCTCTGGAGGACAGATTGACACCCATATGCAGGGCGATAATAACAGCACCCCATTCTGGTACGCCGCTGGGTGTGGAAATTTGGATGCAGCTCGACTTCTCATGCAGTACGGAGCCAATCCCAACACGACCGACTCACATCCCGTCACTCCGTTACACAGCGCTATATGGGGGCGAGACAGGGCCATGGTGGGCCTGCTGCTGGACCAGAATGATCTTGACATATCATCATATATTGGAGAGAGAGAGCATTCACAGCCACTGCTGACTACGGCGGTTTTTGCGGGAGATACTGAAATCCTCAAAATGCTACTGTGCCGCGGCGCAACGGTGAATATCTACAATGCCCATGGGTATCATTCCCTTCAACTGGCAGTGCAAAGGAAAGACTTGTCCATGGTCAAGTTGCTTCTCGGTCACGAGGATATCAAAATTAATCTAAAAGGACGAAGCGGGTACAGATTTGCAGCTCTTCATCAAGCAGCTTATGACGGTTGTCTCCTAATACTTAACACCTTACTTGGTCAGGCCGATATTAATGTTAATGCCAAAGATGTGGAAGAGAGGACTCCGCTTTGATGGGCAATCAAGAATGGCCATTCTTCGGTCGTTAGTCGGCTCCTAGCGGAAAGCGATCTGGAATTTGACGGCATCATTGAAGGCCGGCCATCCCTTCTCCATGTCGTTGAACAAAGGGCCAAGCTTGGGCGGAGAATGCGCCTGATCCGAATGATACCAATCCTAAAGACTTAATGTTGCTACAGGGCCGTAAGCATGGGGATAAGAAGGCGGCGTTTTGTGAACAATGGATATACGGATCCATTCGGCAGTCACAAGGATGGGTTTCAAGTTCGAGGAGGTTCAATATATCCGGGGTATTGGTATGGACCGTGCTTAACATCGTGCGCCATATTTGTTATTCTTAAGGAGGGATGATGGCGCTTGTCCAACATGGCCAGCATACGCACTCTAATAAGAAACCTAAATGTCAGCAAACTATCTTACATATTCGTAACTCTGCGACACAACTACATCCTTCTGAATGCCGGTCTGTTGTTCAACCGTGTGACTCTCCCGTGAAGTCGACACCGACCCTTCCCGCCCCTCGGCCGCCTCGATCGTAGAGAAGAGATAGGCCTCGTCGCTTCGGCTCGCGGTAAACGAAGCCGTCGGATCTGTGCCCTTCTTCGATCTCGAAAGGTTGTTGTAGCTGCTCAGCTCGTGGTTGCGTGGGTAGCTCCCGATTTTGCTGCTTTGACTCTTGAGTCTTCGAGTGACGAAATATGAGGTTAGGGTGGGGAGACAAGCGCAGATGAGGCCGATGCCTGCTTCGGCGTTGCTGTGAAAAGAACACGGATGAGTCAGTGGAGGCATTCCCAGATAGACCGGAGAGAAGTGGGTGGTCATACCCCGTCAAGACACAATGAATCCAGAACCACGTCGTGTCTGGCGTCCTCGATTCATCGACCATCATCACCAATCGCCAGACACTGAACGCCGTTGCTAGTCCACCCGCGCCCAGAATGCCGACGACTCGCAGTTTCTTATTCAGCGACATCTGCAGCGACCAGAGCATCGGCAGAGGAAGAATCAAAATCCAGAAGTCGCTGACCATGCTGATCGTCGCGTCGGCAATGATGACCTTCCGCTGATCGAGACAGGATCCTCCGTTCTCAGTGCCGTACCAGTACGCCGAAATCGGTTTGCAGAAGAAGATCTTGATGAAGAGGGCGGGGATGTAATAGAGGAGAAGTACGACGATGCTGCCGTAGATAATCATGAGCTTACGGCGATCCGGAGCGAAGATTCGGCGCATCATCGCGAGGAGAGAGAGCTTGATGACGAAGACCATCGGGACGTAAACGAGGGTCACAGCATATGATGCCTCGAGTCAAGTCAGTGATGGACGCGACGCTAGCGGTTTGGAAGCATACCTTCTGGAACTTCACCATATCGCTCTTCGAGACATCCCATGCGTGGTAACCACCACCGTAATTGCCAACTAGGAAGGTTAAGGATCGGTCGAGCATACCGCTTGGCTGGGTTGAGGGGATGTCTTACGTATGATCATGTTGGCACAGAACCCCGTGAAGAGAACCTATTGGGAGCATGAGGTCAGATCGATACTAATTGGTCTGGCCAAGGGCGAATTACCCATCCTATAATTGCCGTGTCTGGTCGCGATGATTGTCAATAACAGTCGAGTTGAGGGCCATCCGAATCTAGCAAGACTCACAATCGTCCAACTCCAAGCTTTTTCGGATCCGAGCTTTGACGACGAGACGCAACGCCACGATGATGGTCACGATGACAAGGCACACCACTTGCGTCGCGAAGTTGACGGAGTGAATGACATCCTCTGGATCTTGCAGATTGGACACCTCGCCCGGAGGGGCCAGGATGGCTGGCTCTGACATGGTCGTGCCGTCCCGTCGGCGCGTAGCACTGATTCTCCTGCGAGAAGAATCATACAATATCGATTATGTCGAAAATTGGACGACGAGGAGGGCCGAGAGACGAGGGCATCGGCCCAGCAGCTTGCCTTATTGAATGCAGGCCATGGCCTGAGAAATAGGGCTAAGAAAGCAAACAGAGCAATAATGCTCCCTCCCTGATCGCGATATCCCTGAGAGGTTACTATTTGGAAAACCTTGTCCCTGTGGGTAGATCGCCATGGGCGCTGATTGGACGACGCAAGTTGTAGTCGCGGTGATCCGTCGCCCCCATCAAATCCTGGTCACGAAAGTCCAAGTAAATTCGGCCTGATGGTAGACGGCACGGATTTCATGCCTGGAGAACATACTAATGACAGGGATCAGCATCCTTCGAGCAGAAAAGTCCCGGTCCTGGGACGAGCTCTCCGTCCGATACTTCCCTGGAAAAATATTTGAGGTCGAGTTTGGCCAGTCACTGTGATACGTCATCCCAATCCTCTCGATTCGGTCCAGAGAACGTGCCATGTTCCAGCTTCCTCTCTCCCTCTTTCTCTTGGCCCCCATTGTATTCCGCCCCCACCAGGGTGGAGAAGAGAAGTGTCAAGGTTGACGAAGGATTCCACCCTTGTCCCGGCCCAGCCAACCCGAGTCCCGCTGGATCTAAAAGGTTTAGGTACGGAAAGCCTCCGAGGATCGGCCTGGGCCGAAGCGAACCACGAAGGATAGTTTTTTTTTTTTTTTTTTTTTAAATCACCACTGAACCAGAGTCTTGGCACAGTGTCTCCCGTCATTTCGAGCGCGAATCTGATCCTATGGGCGACGGCACCTGGGGCAATGCACTACAGAGCAGGCTAGGGGTACACGGCAGCCCCCGTTTTAGTTTGATTAGTGAGCTAGTTTGGCGCTCCAGGTGTGGGACGATGCGCGATCGGGGCACAATGCCACCCGACCTTCCAAAAAGAATCAAACGACATCCTCCGTCTACAGGCTACGCTGATAGGCAATTAGGAAACGGCCTCACGTGTCAATGGATGTATAGCGTAGTGCAAAGGGAAAATGGTCCCTCTACCGTTGCCACCCCCATTGAACCCCACCCCCATTCCCATCCAGTATGGAGGAACCGATTAGGATGAGCTAGAGTTATCCGCACAAGAGAACGCCGATCCTGCCAGATTGTCAGCTATGCCGGGCTGTGGAAGTCTGCAAAACCATACCGATCAGGCCAGTGGCATACGCATCAATAATTTGCTTCACCACTCCATAAGTGGCCCCCACCAGGAAGAAGATGCCCAGCAACACTAGACCGACGTGCAGCACATACACGACCTTCTGTATCAAGGTGCCCGTCCTGTAATGATCGTGATCGTACAGCCATAGCCAACCGGGGAGGCTCATGGCGAGAGGGGCGAAGCAGACCGAGCCCACCAGTGCAATCAGGTAGTTGAAGATCGGAATGGATTCGGCGAGGATGAAGGCCAGCGCTCCCAGGAGGGTTGTGCAGGCTAGCCAGGTCCCCCAGTGAATCACGCTGTTGGACTGGAGGTGCTTGGTTTTCCCCAGTAACCGGACAAAGACATATTTCGCGCCGACCTGCCGGATTCCGCTGGAGTCAGATGTGGCAAGAGAATTCATCAGGGAAGGGGTGCTTACGTGGAGGTAGAGAGTGCCGCTGACCACCAGGCCGATCAAGGCGACTCCATAAGATACCATCTTAATTGTCTGTCCGGCACTCTATATGAAGTCGGTTATTAATGACTGCTTGAAGGGGTGAAGAGGGAAAGACGCACTCCCAGGGACGGACTCGCCACCCACTTGCCACACCAACGATAGACGACTAAACCAAAGGCGAGGTAGGACGCGGTCACCAATGCCATGCAGAGATACAGCGGCTTCTTGTATTGCCCTGGGTTGCGCATCTCGGAGATGACGGGCAAGAAGGCGCTGGTCCCCGCCGACGAGACGAAGATGGTACTCGACGCGACCATTCCGCCGGCAAACCCGGGGTTGTTGAAGTTGACGTAGCCCAATTCATACGGCCCTTCCTGCGGCGCCGCCGCGGGTCGATCTCTTGTCGTCACGCCGACGACGACAATGAAGACGGCAATGTAGATGGAAAGGAAGCCCACGTAGCTCAGCCAGCCGACGTGCTCCAGTTTGCGAATGGAAGCCGTCGCAATAATGACCACGGTTGCCAGTAACGACCACCAGACCGTGCAGGCCGCATGATGCGACAGGGCATTGAGCGCGGTCGACACGCCGACAATCCCACTGCCCGTCACCAGGACGTAGCCGATGATGAAGAGGAGGCCCGCCACTTCCTTGCCGACCAGACCCCCGGCCGCTTCGGCCATGTCGGCAATGGAGTGGCAGTGAGGGTGCTTCAAGCGAAAGTTGCCCAGGATCACAAAGCAGTAGGTGTTGAAGGCCCCCCAGGCCACGATACTGATTGACCCGCCCACGGCGCCCAGCGCGTACAGGGCCGACGGTAGCGAGAGCACCCCTGTCGCAAAGAGAATCTTGGTGAAGATTACGGTTGCATTGAACCAGCCAACTTTGCGAAAGTCGACCCCCGTGGTCGTCTTCTTGAACACCTCGCCATCCTCGTCCGCAAATGCCTCCGCCCGGGGACTGGTGCGTTCCGAGTCATATGCCTCGTTGGCTGTGGCCTGGTCTTTCTCCGGCATCATTGGGAGGTCGCGGAACGAGAGGCAAGATCAAGCAAACCGCAGCGCAGAGAAGATAGGGAAAAAGCAAATGGAGAACAAGGTTCACAGACACACATGAAAAAGGGGCATAGTCAACCCTCAATCCCATCTGGGGTTGGGGGAGCCAGAGGCCATGAATAGACCAGAAAGCAGTCTCGCCTGCTGGCCCACTCAGCGCCGTCATCGGCAAGAACAAGAGGACGATAATTTGATCATGTCCTGCCTTCGGCTAAGTATTATCTCCGATCGTTCTGGGACAAAAGTTTGTCGAGAAACTACTCAGTGTTAGTCCATCAACTAAACGTTAGTCTGTTCACTAAGTGATTAGTGCTCCAAGTTAGTCCATGACTAATCGCGCCCTAATGCATACTAATGAACAGGGATGTGGCCGTTTATGCCACTTTCGGTATCTGAACCGCAAGAAGCAAATACATGACCATCCGCGATGTCTCCACGAGATGTCGTAACACGTGGGCCATCTGTGACAGGGGCCAATTGGCCAATGCAGACGGGCTCTTTCGGATAAGGCAGAGCTGCTTCAAGAACAGCGGCCGTCGTCGTGATGACCATCCTTGCCCTTTGGCATTACCTATTCGAGTGGCCTGCGCAAAGCTCGATTTCCCCTCAATCTGAGCGAGGGCCATCTATCGCCCCCGCACGTACACACAGCTCCTTTTTTTTCCCTCGTGCTCACCCGCCCCCGCTGCCTCCTGTGCACAGAGCTGTTTCCTTTGCTTACCCTCTCACCCCTGAACTCTGTTGTTTGATATGCCGCAGAGCACTGACCAAGGCGGATACCGTCTGGGAGCCGACGTCGGCGGCACGTTCACAGACGTGTACGCCTTCGCACCGGATGGTCGAATTGCAAGAGCCAAGGTTCCGACCACTGTCGAAGACCAAAGCATTGGCATCAAGAACGGGATCAGGAAGGTGCAGCAGAAGCTCAAAGAACGCTACGCCTGGGATGGGAGATTTCAGTTCATTCACCATGGCACCACGGTGGCTACGAACGCCGTTCTGGAGGGCAAGGGGGCCCGAACCAACCTGATCGTGACGTCGGGCCACAAGGATATCCTCGCCGTTCGCCGGTCGCAGATCCCTGGGGGTCTCGGTGCATGGCTGCATTATACGCCTCCCGATCCGATCGTCCCTCTGGAACGGGTGATTCAGTGCTCGGAGCGGATGTCAGTGGATGGGAAGACCGTCGTCCCCGTGGATACGGATGCGCTTCGCGCTGAACTGACGGCGTGGGCGAAGGAACGGCCAGAGGCGGTGGCCGTCTCATTGCTCAACTCACACGCCAGTAGCGAGCATGAGGAATTGGTAGCCGATATGGTGCGCGAGATGCTCGGACCTGAGGTGACCATCATCCGCTCCAGCGATGTGCTTCGAGAGGTGGGCGAATATGAACGGACAGTCACCACATGCACCAACGCACTTGTCAAACCAGTGGTTCGGACATACCTCAGCAGCTTGCAGGACTTGCTCGCCGAGGACGGGGATATTATTCGCATCCTCAAATCGGACGGTGGCCTGACGAGTCTCAGTCTGGCAGGGCAGTTGCCCGTCAACATCCTGATGTCGGGCCCGGCGGGAGGCGTCCAGGGCGTTGCGGACGTCGTCACCCGAAACACCCCGTACAAGAACTCGATCACTTTCGATATGGGGGGTACCTCAACGGATGTCGCCTTGATTTATCAGGGGAAGCCTCAGCTCCGACGCGAGACCGTAGTTGGTGACCTCACGGTCCGCTCGCCCGCTGTGGACATTCGAACGGTGGGAGCCGGGGGTGGCTCCATTGCCAAATACATGGGCATCACGGAAACGTTGAGAGTCGGACCGGAGAGTGCGGGCGCGAGCCCGGGCCCTGCTTCTTATGACAAAGGCGGGGCCGAAGCCACCGTCACAGATGCGAACCTCGTGCTGGGCTACCTGCCGGACACCCTCCTGGGCGGCGAATTCACCCTCAGCACCCAGGCCGCGTGGGCTGCGGTCGAAAACATCGCAAAGCAGATGAATCTGTCGGTTGCACAAACCGCCGAGGACATTATCAATCTGGTGAACGAGACGATGTACGGAGCGCTGCGTCTGGTCTCGGTGGAACAGGGCTATGACCCAAAGGACTTCGCGCTGGTTGCCTTTGGAGGCGCCGGTCCCCTCCACGCCAATGCAGTGGGAAAACTCCTCGGCGCGTGGCCGGTCATTGTACCCCCATCTCCAGGCACACTGTGTGCCCTGGGCGATGCGACGACAAGACTCAGTCACTCCCAATCAGCCTCCTATATCAGCCTCCTCTCCGCGACTACCTCGCAGGAGGTGAAACGCCGGTTCGATGAATTGGAGACATCCTGCAGGGAAACAATGCACGCTTCCAACCTGAACCAGCCCATTGAGTTAGACATCACCTATCACATCGATCTGCGATATCGCGGACAGGCCTTGAACTTGACGGTTGACCTGGATGCGGGAACTCTTTCGCTTGAGGACGAGCCATGGAGAAACGTCCTGGAGGCGAAGTTCAACCAACTCCACGAACAGCAATTCAAATACTGCCTTCCTAATTTTGAACTGGAGCTGATGCGTCTCGAGGTGGTTGCTGTTGATGCATCGCCTAGCATTGGCCTTTCTCAGCTCAGCAGAGCCAAGTCGACGGAACCACCCTCGGAGGCCTTGGTCTCGAAGAAGCAAATCATTGTCGAAGGTCGGGAGCTTGTGGCCGCCCTCTGGGATCGTGAGAAGGCGAGCCGGCAAGGTGTGCGGTTCGAGGGACCGTGTATCATCACCGAAACAGACAGCAACACCCTGATCCTCCCTGGATACTACGGCGAGATCGACTCAATCGGGAACATTCTGATCCGACCCGTTGGCGATACTACGAGGGGACCGCCAACAGATCAGAGTGCAGAAGCTGCGCTACGGACGGTACAATCGACGCCGCTAATCCCCACCCTCGTCGCCTCTGCTCTCGCCTCCATTCGCAGCGAGATGGACACACTCATGCTGCGTTGTAGCATGTCGCCGGCGATTCGTGAGCAGCAGGATGAGTTCAATGTGATCACGACGGCGGAAGGCAAGATGCTTGTTGGCCAGTTTGGCAGTTTCATCACCCAGTTTTTGGGAGCCTGGAGAGGCACGATTGAAGAGGGTGATGTCTTCATTACGAACGATACCTACATGATCGAAGGTGCGGTCACGCACCTGAACGATGTGATTGTCCTCCTGCCAATCTTCTATGAGCATCGACTGATAGGGTGGGCATCACAATTTGGACACTTGACGGACGTAGGAGGAATCGTCCCCGGCAGTATGTCTATCAACGCGTCCTCTATATTTGATGACGGGGTCCAGATTCCTTGTATCAAGCTGTATGCCAAGGGGATCATGAACTCGGACCTGGTCGATCTGCTGTGCCGCAATTCCCGACAACCGGACTGGTACCGGTCCGACCTGATGGCCATTATCACCGCCTGCCGAACAGCGTCCAGCCGTGTTTGCGAGCTGGCAACACGGTTCGGATGCGAGATGTATCTCGCGGCTTGCAATGAATTGCTCTTGCGCAACCGGACGGCAATGGCTAAAATCATCGACGCTGATTTCGATCCAGAGCCAGTCACGTTTACGGACTTTGTGGATGACGATGGTCACGGGGTCGGGCCGTGGGCATTGACCTGTACAACGAAGAAACTGGAAGATGGGAGACTACTCTTTGACTGGAGTGGAACTTCTCCTCAGAGCGACCACAGCATCAACTTCTACCTCTCCGAGACCATGTTCAAGATGTTCATCGGCTACTATATGATCGCTGCAGCCGCACCTGGCACCGTTATCAACGACGGCTTCCACGATCTCATCGATATCTATATCCCTGAGGGCAGCGTCCTCAAGCCCGTCCGGCCAGCACCAATCTCATGCCGAACACACATGCTGGGTCGAACGATGGACGTGATGCAAGCCTTGATTGCACAGAAGAACCCCGTCTACGCCGCCGCCGCCGGCTTTAGCGACTCCCCCCACTTCTTTTACTCCGGCTATAAACCAGACGGCGAATGGTATCAGCTGTACCAAATCGGCTTCGGTGGTGTCCCTGCCCGACAAGCCGGGGACGGTCTCGACTGTCACTGTCTTTTCCCCGCTATCAAGTCCATCCCCACCGAGATCATTGAACTGAATTACCCCCTTCGCATCGAAGCCAACGAAAGCGTCCCAGATAGCGGTGGCCCGGGCTTCTTCCGCGGTGGCAACGCACAGCGCACGCACTACCGATTCCTCTGCCGCGGCGAGTTTTCTCTCCACGATGACCGGTGGTTCACCAAGCCATGGGCAATCCGGGGCGGAAAGCCAGGATCGCGCTCTCGGAAGGTCCTGTACAGATACTCCCAGTCGGAGGAACGCCCGCCGGTCGAGATTCTCCCCTCAAAGTGCGACCACATTCGCGTCGATCCAGGGGACCTTCTTGAGTGGGTGACATGGGGTGGTGGTGGACTGGGAGATCCCCTGACTCGACCCGCGGAGAAGGTGGCGCTCGAAGTCCGCCGACGACTTGTGACTGTGCAGGGAGCGCGCGAGAGTTACGGAGTCGTGGTGAACCCTGACGATCTGAGCCTGAACGAAGCTGAGACTGAGGTTTTGCGAAAGACCCTGGCAGCCGCGCGTGATGCAGGGGGAGCGACGCAGGAATATGACCGTGGCGGAAGCATTGAAGAGTTGAGGAAGTCCTGCTTGGAGGAGACCGGGCTTTCTCCTCCCAGACCGCAGTGGGAGCAGGAGCTGTATGGGCCGCATGTGCGGATACCCTACGTTCAGGAGTGGTATACACGGATGAGAAAACAGGCGGGTTTGTAGTGTGCCTGTCAGGTCAGTTTAACGGAGCTATGGGTTCAGACCATCGGGAAACCAACTCTATAGGGACTGGGGAAGTTGTTGAAAAGAGCACTAACTAATTGCTTAATAGAGAGCAAGTTGGCAAGTTCAAGTACGGAAACAACACTCTGGGATGATAATTCTGAGCCTCAGGCCATTAACCTGCCTGTTTTGGCCTAGCGCTTCACCAGCTTGATATCTAGGGGTCTCCTGTGCAGAGGACCTAACGCGTACACAAAACCATCAATCTGACCACCTCCTTTTGAGCTTCACGTCGGTCACCCTTCCTCACAAATAATATGTAGCGCAACTCATGTGAGCAGCAGAGGCTGTTCGGAAGGCGTACAACATGGCCACTGGCAATGTGATGCATCTGGGACTTGAGACTGGGATGCTCTCGTTAATTTTTGCCTGAAGTTGGGATGGAAGGAATTCGGGTGCACAAGAAAGCAGACCAGGCGACTGAAAAATGAGTGGAAGAGACAAAATTTACCTTCAGACGGCCTGTCGACCATTGTTGGCCCTCTTTCTGGGTTCATGGCTTGAGGCGAGGTGCTGGAAGCTCTTGACTATACCGGATTTGAATGGGCGGTAGAACTCTGGCATTGAATACGTAACACCCACGTTTCACAAAGCTTCTTCGACTTTTGATGATTTGTGGGGAGCGGAAGCTAAGTTATCTGTAGGTCAGGCGTGACCCATACGTCCCTTGTCTCAGTCTTGATGCTTTCTTGTAAGAGCTGCCTCGCCACCTTGTCAATGCACTGTATGTGTCACAAACCTTACGTGTACGGCGTACACAGCAGGACGCAGGATGATACTTTCCTAAGCTTTCTTGCTGAGCTTCTCCCACCGTATGCAACGACACAGTTTGTCGAGACACAGGCCCTGTGTCACATTTAGCACCACAGCGATGTGGCTAGTTAGCATTTCTGAACTGCCGCACTCCTTGCATACAAGGGATTCGTGTCAGAAGCCACAAAATTATTACGAGACAGCGCTGCGTCTGTCAAGCGAATAATACGGCATTAGAGTCTGGGGTGCTCACCGCTTCTTGCGATTTTCGTACATCTGGATATGGCCTTCATGAGTTCGGCCAGGAAGCAAGGGAGCAGACAGAGTTGCCGTGTTGCAACGGCTTGTATCGGAGACGTAAATGGACATGCTGTAGACCGCCACTCCATCCACCGTCGTAGTTGAATGAAAGATAATGCTGACACGGATGCGACTGGACCAGCAATGGACAGAAAAGGCTGGATCAATTCAACCCCACTTCCCCTTCTCTCCAAAATGATGATGCCTTGCGTCGGCGTCGAGTTTGCGCCAGACGACCGATCGTAATATGTAGTCTATTGGGAGTAACAGAACTCTCAAACCTACAAAAGAGCATCGTCGTCCTCCATCGTTAGCGAGTCAAGTATTCGGCCAGCATCGACCATGACTATCCACACCGACCTACCGCGCCATGAGGAGAAGCCCTCCGCTACCGAGTTCTGGTGCCAGCATATTCGGTCCGTAATTGGGCCTTTGATGAAAGCAACGGGCAGCTACTCCACTACCGCGCAAGATGCCAACCTTCGTTTTCTTGAAAAGTACATTGCGCCGGCACTAGGCCCTCACCCCACGGTTGCGCACCCTACCTACGTAGCCCCGTGCACCATCGTCGGCACCCCCTTCAACCCCAGCCTTAGCCTTTCCGCTACAGGCAAGCCCACCGTCCGCTTCGACTACGACCTGCCCCTGCCGCTAGACCGCGCCTCCTCTGAAGATCCCTGGGGCGAGAGCGAGGCGCGCGCCATTCTCCGTCGGCTAGCCGCTGTGCTCGGCGCCGACACCCAGTGGCTAGAGTACTTCATGGCCCGGCTGTTCCTGTCGCCCGCTGAGACGGACGCCCTGCGGTGCAAGGTTCCCGCTGACCTCGTCGTCCCCTCCGCTATGGTGGGCGTGGCATTCGACGATGCGCAGCCGCGTCTGAAGGCCTGGCTGCCGACCATGCGGCGGGCAATTGTCGAAGGCCGGTCGTCGAACGAGGTCGCAGTCGAGGCACTGCGCGGCTTGACCACGCTGGGGAGCGAGGCCGCGCCGGCCATCGACATGATGGAATCGTAAGCTAGTCGTCTTCTCTCTTCCGAACGACCAGACGGGCGCGAACTGACTAAGTGATGTTGAACAGATGGATCGTGGCGAGCCCGCACGACCCGCGCCTGATGCTGGTGGGTATGGACTGCGGGGATCCACAAAGCTCGCGATTGAAAATTTACCTGGTAACGACCAAGAATTCGTGGGCGACGGTGCACGACGCCATGACTATGGGAGGGCGGCTCGACGATGAGCCTACTCGCAAGCGGCTCGCGTTGTTGCGGATCATCTGGCCGTATCTAATTAATGAGCCGGATGGCGCGCGCGTCGCCGACGAGGACTGGTGTAAGCCTGAACGCATGCCGCGTGTGGGCTTTTTTGGCTTAATGTACTCGATCGAGATCAAGCCCGGCAGACCTATTCCTGAGGTCAAGCTTTATGTGCCCCTATTCCAGTATGCGGAGAACTGGGCTATCGCCGAGCGCAATATGGAGACAGTACTAAAGCTACTGGATATCGACTGGGGGCACAGTGGGAAGTATCGGCAGGCTATGGAGATGACGTTGTAAGTTCTGTCTTGGTACCCTATACGTTTCGGTCTGTACCAAGTCGAGATGATTTGCATGCTGACTGCTGTAGTGGCAAGGGAAATGCGTATGGGCAGATTTTTGTTGCATATTCGTACTCCGAACGAACCGGAGGATATATTAACTCGTATGTCAGCATGCCGATCAAGGGCGTGCCGGCGCATGCGTTCACAGGAGATTACGTATAGCCAGCCAGGTATACTTGGAAGATTGGTATGGGTTGCCAGGCAGGATTACACTCTCTCAATTGAAATGCTTCTGAAATTGACATGATATCGGAGCCTTCAACACGGTTGTCATCCAATTGCAAGTAAATCATGACAGCTGCCAGCACGCGACTCCTGCGTCATCCCCAGCAGAATACAACTAGGGCATAATAACCATCCTCTTCGTCTGCATCTCCTCTGAATCCCACACAGACTGTACGTCCGCCATCGGCACCTCAAGCACATCTACATCTAAGGTCCGCCCCATGTTTGCCAGAGTATTGACCAGCCCCGGCATCTCCCGATCAAAGTCTGCCATACTTAAACTTCCCTTACCCGATCCCATGAGGATAATCGGCTTCACATTGATTAGCCGCAGCGGCAGGTCCATCTGTTCGTAACCGGCCAACCCGCCCACAACGATATACTGGAGATTCTCGCCTGGTGGTGGCTGCAGCGCCTGTAACAGCTGTACGGCAGCCGGCCCACCGACATAGTCGAGAACGATATGCACGGGGCCCAGATTGTCAGGGAGGATTAGAGGGTCCCGCAAGCACACGTGTACATCTAGGCCCTCTACCGCCGCCAGGGTTGCCTCGTTTCGCGCCAGCCCGATTACGCGTGCAGCACCTAGCTGGCGTGCAACGATTGCGGCGATGCGGCCGCTAGCGCTGGTCGCCCCCAGAATAGCCACTGTGCGTCCGGCGCACCCGCCGATCGCGCGGCAGCGCAGTGCCATGTAGCTGCTGCCTGTTGGGTTCGAAAGTCCCGCGATTAAGGCGGGGTCTGCACCCGCTGGCAGTTTCATCAGCTGGCTTCGCTCGACGTTAGCCCGCTCTGCGAACAGCGGCGCTGCCAGGCTGTTAATAAAGTACAACTCGCCTGTAGTGTCGTCACGTCCGACTCCGTCGATGCTAGGATCGAATGGCAGCGGTGCACCTTTTGCGCTGGGATGCTGGCCGGCTGCGCGGCCGCGCACTGCCCGCGGCACGCCAACAGCCACAACCCTTAGTTGGAGTTGCGTCGGGGAGGGTGGGGGCAGATCAGGCGCCGAGGTGTACTCGGGGGGCGAGCCCCAGGCCGTCACACGGGCGACCTTCATAACAAGCGATGGTGAGGAATGAAAGGATGCTTTGAGGGTGGGAGTCTGGGTGCAGCTTTGTGCCAGGCAAATCAGTGCGCGGCGTATTCGAGCGGTCATATTGAGCTAAGGGGACACGACTGCAGGGTATGGAGGGGTTGCTTTTAAAGACCGAGCGAGAGCCAGGGATCGCTGCGAGGGAAAATGGTTAGGTACGGGTCACCAACAAGCCTGAGAGAAAGCATGCATAAGGTCGCCACGCCGCAAGCTGCAGCCTCATGCAACAACCTTCATCTGCAGCTGCATGCCTTTGAGTGTCAATTTGACGTTTGGTATTTTGGTATTACGTACGGAGTAGTACACGGTTTGAAATCACCCCTTGCTGCCCGCATGTAACCGGACAAGGTGGTACTCGAGCTGTACGTTCTGCCGAACACGACCTACAGGTCGCAGCACCCAAGGTCGATAGCGAGCTTGTCCTGAATAGAGGATGTATGGACGGATATCGGGTTGTAAGTCACATATATCGTCCATTGACTTTAAGAGTGAGGGAGCAGGCAACCCTCACTGCAACATCTATCTCGCTGAACAGTATCTGAGCAGCTATTTTGCTTGGATTCTTGGGGCCATCGATTCAGCGTCAACGACTATGAAGTCAATGCTTCTGTATATTAGATATATAAAGCTCTAAGAATTCGGTTTCTACAGACAACTCGGTTCGTCCGATTCCATCTTCTTGCATGGAACGCTTCATGGTGTCTCCTTCTTCTGGTCAGATATATCCCATTTCAAGCCATCTTCGAGGGTATTCAGCTCTATCGGCCAGGTCAGCCTGTCTGGACCTGGCTTTCCTTGGCCGGGTTTAACAGTCAGATCGAGCTTTAATTCAACGACGGCCAACTTGTAACTTGAATTTATTATGCAAACCTGTATGATAGACATGGCATTTCCCCGAGGACTTACGCCTTGAAGGATAGATTATCAAACAAGTTCCTTTGAGGTCGGTATAAAAGTCAGCAGAACACTGGTGGAGCAAAATATAGACCTAATTTAGAAGAAATCTAGCACATACGACCATAGGGTGTGGAGAACAGTGCTTCCCGTCCGCTCAGCCGTACTTAAGCCCTATTGGAACCGCACGGTCAATTCTCAAAAAGCCCTAGGCTCCAATTTTTCTCTGAAACCAAGACGTAGGCTGGATGCGAGTGATAGAGGTGCGATTTCTATACCTTCTAACCCCAGGGGTGCAATGTCAACACCACTGGCGATAGCCTTCCCCTTTTCGGGTACTGCATCGCAGCCGTGGCGCTTGGAACCATCCAGGCAGGCGAAGGCTGCCACTGAGGCCGGAATGATTTGAGGAATGATAAATAGCCAGGGAGCCAGGTCCCATTTTCACTATGCCATATTCTTTTGCAACAAGACCGAAAATCGCATTTTATCACTTTATATCGAACACGTGATAGCACATGATCATTATCGAACGATCTCAGCCAGCAGGTGGAGGAACAACAACACCTTGACGGCTTCCCCCGTGAGTTCACCCTAGATTATCAGCACGAACAGGAACCCCAGGAGAGTATTATAGGCCTGAAGGAACTGGCGCCCACGAGGTACGAAAAACATGATCAAGCGACTAAGAACTGGACACTGTGAGTTAACCCCCCAACTTATATATATGACTGGCAGATTCTTACGTGTTTCGCCCTAGACTTGGAGGCTTGCCCGTGACGAGCCAGCGGAGAAGAATTTTTCTTAGGATGAGTCGGACCCGTCTCCTCAAGACCTGTGAAATTATTCGCCAAGAACTATACAGCGACACGACGAGGTAGACTTCCCTCTCAGTCGGCGGTAGACCGATACGACGCGACGCTGTGCAGACAGCTAGCTAAGTTCGCGCAGACCCAGGCGCCCGTCGAGGTCCCCGACTGGATGCAGCTCGATACGTTTGATGTCATTGGCGAGATCACGGTACGTGTCGCGTCGAGCTGGTGTGCGCGCGCGGAGAGCTACTAACGACCCGTTGCTAGACCAGCCAGGCCTTCGGGTTCATGGAGCAGGGATGGGACTTTAACACAATCCTACGGAGCATCTACCTGTTAAACGTATATGCGTCGCAGGTGGGGATATTCTCCGAGTTCCACGCCTGGATCGCGTGGTTGAGTTAGTTAGCCCGGATAGCGATTCCGCTTCATATTATGTAGGCCTATATTAATGCCCAGATTGCGTCCAGAGAGGCACGCGAAGAAATACTAGAGAAATAGCCTGATTTTCTGGCGAAGATGCTCGGGCTGACGAAGACCGGTAAAGCCTCCGACATGGACGTTAATCAGGCGGTCGGCGCCAATATTGCTGCCGGATCAGACCTCTATCTCGCTGAGTAGTTTAATATACAGGCTGTGCAAGAACCCGGGCACAAAGAAGAAGCTAAGAGGGGAAATTAACTCCCTCGCGGCGGCGGATAAGCTGTCGGATCCGGTTATCTTTAAGCAGGCTCGTTAGATGCCGTATTTGCAGGCTTGCATTAAGAAAAGGCTTCGCATTCATCCTACCACCGGACGGCCGTTGCTGCGCGTGGTACCATCTGGTAGAGCAACGCTGGCGGGGCAGTATCTTTCAACTGAAGTGAGTCGTTGTCGTCGCTCGTGGAGAGATTGGCCTGGCTAAAATTACTGCCGCAGGTCGCTGTGGGTATCAATCCCTGGATGCTCTATCGCAATGAGAAGATCTTTCGGGGCCGAGTTGGAGAAGTTCCAATCAGGGAGGTATTGCACCCCCCGGGAGACGGTAACGTATACAGACTGGTTTATCAAGCAAAATTTTAAGCACTATATTAGACCATGGAACTCTGCATGATAGACTCTAGGGAGAAGTGCGCGATGTTAGTCAGCGGTGCCTGTCTTTAAGAGATAGTTATTGTATTTTAGATTGAGGATACAAAGTACAGAAAATAAGGAGCGAATTATATTATCGCAGTACCTAGCTATATCATATCTGTCAACATAGCAGTGGCGAAACTACTTAAAAAAAGAAAATAAGATAGCGCTGTTGCTCTATCCTTAGCTCCATTATCTTACTTGTCGGCTTCTCTCGGAGCATGTCCTGACTGTAACCTCTAAAGATCTAACAAGTAGATGCAGTAGCGAACTCAGTCACCCAATTAATCTCCGTAGTCCATAGAGTCTCGATAACTCCCAGAGTCTGATGCGCACCAGTAGCACACTGGAACTCAGTCTGCCAAACAGTATCTATAACGGGGCAGGGCACCTCGGTAGTGATTGTAACCAACTCATTAGAGTTGCACGTCGCCTTAAAACAGGTCGTGATGGTGGTAGCGGTGGAAGTCGTCTCCGGCGGGCTGACGGTGATGGTAGCGACTTCGCTCGGATGACAGCTTTCCTTGAAACAGGTCGTAAGGATGGTGGTCTCCCAGGTCACGCTGGAGCCGGGAGGAGCGGTGATGGTCACAGACGGCCCCGTACTAGTAGAAGGAGTAATGGAAGGAGTGCTTGAAGACGACTCCGACGTCGAAGAAGGGCTTGTCATGAACTTGGAACTAGAAGTTGAGTTTGCTAGTGCCCAGGCATGAAAGTTGCGGTCATGACGCCAGGCCCGTCGGACATAGTCCCGTTTTCCTTGGACCGCACAAGCCCAGAGCAGAAGAACAAAAGTAACGATAGTCTGACAGCGGAACATCATGGTTTCTAAAGCTTATAGGGAGTAGAATAGAAATAAATGAATGGTCTGCCAACGTCATGCTAAGAGCTGGGTATTTATCATATCCTCTATGATATGGTAGTTCTAATTGCGGACAGGGGGTTATGTGTCCTATTATTATAATCTAGATAATTATGTTATCTGGGGAACAGGGTAAGACAAGAAGACGAATTAGTAGATCGTTTTAAGGTTGTACAGCGTGTCTAGCTAGGACGTCGACGATAGAATGCTGTTTCCGGCATGCCAAGCTTAGTCGACACGGCCGAATTCCGACGGTCTCGATCGACTGTATCAGTCTGTAATAAATCGATTGGTCTGAGAAAGCCACAAGAGAATTGATTTCCGATGGGAAATGTGACCCTAATGTCTTACTTGCCCGTGGTTGGCAATTCTTCGGGGCCAAGCGTTGCGCGCCATCGCACGATTCTATGGCCAGGGAGACCATCAACGTGACATGGAGAAGTGATTTCAATGATGTAGGAGGCTGATAATGGCCTGATTAAAATAGAAAGCTCTATAGACCTTTATTAACGGTTCAGCTTTGATGTTCCATCCTGTCGTCCCGAGCCGTAAACTTTCCAGCAAAAGATCCACTACACTGTCACTCAACATGGATGTCCAGAATTGAAGATGCCAAAAACAGAACCTAACCTTGCCAACGCGTCCTGCTGATTATTTTCCGAAGGAGTATTTGTCGAAAGAGGCAGATATTTGTTTCTCCCACAGATTAAGGAACAAACATAATTAGTATACTACTGTGACATCCAACTACTAAAGCGGCCGCAAATATGCAGATATCGGTATACAGATGCGGAATTCCTACCTTTCATATGGCCGTATGAAGATAGCCTGGACAGCAAGCTGGATCCTGTCAGTCGTGAGAGCCACAGATAATTCTCTTTGCCATTATTCAAAATGGAAATCCATAGCTCTCCCCAGGGGATACGCGTCATAAGTCTTCCCTTCACTAGAAACGTCCGAACATAGACTCAAATACTACATAGTGCACATTTATGGATAGCCCCTTACATTGCACAATAATATCCTAACAACCCTGCTCCACTCAAGGCAATCAAGTAAGTACTAACTAATGTGTATTTCACCCGTTTCGTAGCATATCTGGAGACGCATATAATAGGTAGACCTGCAATAGGGCGGCTCATAGCATCATGCAACCGCCAAAGATCTGCGTGCGCAGGAAATATGCCTCATCAAGGTTGACCAATGCGCCGGCGATGGCCGTTCCTACTAATGACCAAAACGAACCAATCCCCTATATTATACCTATTCGCGTGCCGAGGTAATTCGAATCCGGGCAGAAGGTCGGATGCGCGACGATCGATGTAGGCGCTATAACAAGCACGCCACGGAGAAAACCACACGAGCATGCCCAGACGATGAACTCTACGATGTTGGACACGGCGATCCAGGTAAAGATAGCAACCATAGCAGCAGCTGTACAGAAAAAGAGAATCGCGATAGGTTTAATGCGCGTTCCTGCGAGATACGGGACGGTCTGTCTGAAAGCGGATGCGACGTTGATGATCGAGACCATGTATAGCGAGGGACTTTTGCTCGTATGGAGAGCTGCGCGGGCAAACGATGGGACGTAAAAGATTGGGACGTAGTATCCCAGCAATACGAGAAGTAACGATACGGATAGTAGCATGAAGGGGGCGGCTGTGAGCGCTTTGCGCTTGATCAGGCTGCGGGCAACGGTCCGCTTTCCGGGGGGCGACAGAGGATCACGACGGTAACGAGCCGAGGAACAGGTTGATGAAACCGACGCAGCAAACAGCCCACGGGAATCCCGATTTGGGTTGTAGCTGGCGGATCGACAGACGAAGCTCCATCGTATTATCCGAGACTGTCAAGCCTTATTTGGTTACCCTAACGCCGGCGCTCTCACTGATAGTCACCGTCAGCTCTAAGAGAAGCTGGAATACCTTCAGGATCGGAGGCTGGAAGCTAGGCGGAAGTATAACATATCCATTTGTGAACTGCGCAACGAGAAGCAACAATAACGGAGTTAACGAACCCGAGAAAACCTAGAACGGTACAAGAATGAGCAGCCGATGATTACTGGAACAGCAACTGGCTGGGAAGTTGGTAGATAAAAGTAATAGGCGCTCTTTTGCGTAAAGGATTCATAGCCCCGCAGTAGATACTGATAATTAACGCTATACTTTCTCTGCCGGGGACTACCCTAGAAGCGGAGTATAAGCGCCATATCTACGCGATTAATCCTATTACTGCTTTCTGCGGCGTGGAAGAGGGACCCCTGACCCGTCAAATGACTTAATCGCGCCGGCCGCCACTGCCAGACAATAATAAATCTGGCTCTGTTGCTAAGCGGTATTAATTCTCTACCGAGGGTGAGATTGAGATTGCCCTGCGCTAAGCGATGGAATCTATACCTATTAACTTTCTAAAGCAACAGCCTTAGATCTGCTTTCTCTGTCTAGGAAACCTTAACCTCCCTCTAAAAGACCGCCTTTTAAAGTATTCGATGCCTGGCTTATTCACGGGACACTTCCTACAGAAATATGTTAACCCTTCCTAGCTGTCCAAAAGGGTAACTTTTACAGTCTGTAATAGGAAACTATTGTAATAGAAGTCTGAGCGTCTGAACCACGCAAAGGTTTTCTATAAAACCGTTATGGAAGCCACTACTCGGCTTAGGTTAGCGCGAGAAGTCAATCCGTACGAGATGGTGATCGAGACCCGTCTAAGCAAATGACTTCCATGTCAGTCATGGTCTGTCTGACGTACTTGCTTATACTTAGGGCAGGTTTTTTCTTTTTTCTTTTTTTTTTTCGAGCGCAGTAAATGGACCTTTTGATTTTTAGGGTGAAGCTTGACTGCTCCACAAGCTGGATAGATTCAGTGCGAGACGTAATCTGGCGATGATCCGCTTTGAGATACTTGATGTGTGTCTACCTTAAGATGTAAGTGTCTAGGCGTACCGGAGGTCTAGGCAATTCTCACTTGGGATGGTAAGCGTCACAACATATCACAGATGCCAGAGTGCCCTCAGAATGTATTCTCTTGAGATCATTTCTCCCAGGTTAGGTTCGCGTCTCGGTCACCTCTATAGAAAGGAAAAGGAATCACATTATTGATCTGGGCGTGAAGTTGCAATAGCTAAGCCTCATGTAAACAACTGAAGTCAGATAATGCCGAGCACTATCCGTTTGCGAAACAGTCCAGCACCCTTGACATGGGAATGAAGCCATCTTTGTCTGGAATCGGTAGGGGTCGGTTCCTGAGAGTCTGCGTCCTCTTATTCCTCACTTTTGGAGAAAGAACCGTCCAATTACTAGAAAGAGAAATGTTGGCTAATGATACTTTACCATGATAGTTTGCAATGACCTCCGCACGCAGTGGGGCTTTGGGAACTGAGTATACGTCTAACGTAGGGATCAGTTCTCTTTCGGGAACTGAAGATCCGTCCAACACAGGAGGCTCTTCTTCGGGAGCAGGGTGTTCGTCCGAGACAGGGTCTGGCTCCTGGCAGCAGGATCTTTAAAAAAGGCGGAAGCTTGCGAGGTTGCAAGCCCAATGGATAACTTGCTATTCGGCTGCTCAACACTGCACTCTAAATATTTACATGTCGACTCCTGGGATATGCTTAGACTGCACCGACCTGCGACTTGAGAATTCTAGCACAAGAAACCAAAACCCACTATCCAGGTGCAATGACACACCTGCATGAGGTGTTCTGATCCAAGGGGCGCCGTGATGCATTAATATAAGAAATATGACAGGGAACATAGAGGCAGGGGCAAGTAGGTATCTGAAATTTGTTTGTGACAAGAGTGTACACGAAGCATACTAACACTTACAAGCAAAACCACTACTATCAATAGTGTCGTCATAAGGTACATAGTCCAGGGGTATGGAGCTGTGCTCCTTGTGACAATTACTGGTGAGGGTTTTATCCAGACACATTTTTCTTCTTTTGCTTCTTGTTTTCTCTCTTCATTTCTTCAAAATCTGGACCGAAGGTCCACAGCAGCAATCATGTGTCATATCTATATTATCAAGATACAGAAGATTGATGACTTGCATTGGCAAACAGCATCAAGAGGATTGCAGCTTCCCCCGCCAAAGGCTGGGCCCAAAAATAGGGAGAGCGAATTTGTTCGACAGCCACATCGTAGCAAGTCTCCAATAGCTGTAGCTCCCGAGCACGACAGTCGACTTTCATTCGCAGCCCAACTGCCATGGCCATATAGACGTGAAATTTAGCCATCGAAACCGAGTACGTAGCCCTTTGCCCACTGGGTACCTGCAACGGATCATCGATAATATCTAGGAACTTCTGAAACATGTCCAGACCAAAGGGATACCCCATCCCAGGAACGGTCTGGACAAAGTTTTCCAGAAGGGCCTGTATTTCGACGCTCGTTGGCATACTCCTCATGTTTGTTTCAAACTCCAGGCATGACTTCAAGAGGACCTGTCCCAATTCTTCTTCAGCATCTATCATTCTGAAGTCAGGCGCTGCATAGTCAGCGTCCAACCCCAGCGACGAGATGGATGATGATATAGAAGACCGTCGAGAGTGTGTGGGTTCAGCGAAGCCGGTTGGAGACAAACGTGGGACGACATTATAACTGGCAGAAGGGCAGGCTGAGATCGGTGGTGACAGAGCGAGACCCGGGTTTGGCGGCTGCAATCGTCCGTCAAACGCCGATGATGGAGGATTAGGCGTCGACGACATGGGAGAGCACATGGAGGGCGAGGTTGGAAGGGACATTGGTGACATAGTTGCGTAATCAACCACCTCAATCCGAGGTATCTCGAAGGGTGCTGGATTGCTGTCTAGGAAGGGCTGCCCATACGATTCGTGGGAGTCTATATAATCGAGCGCTGCTAGGTCGGTGAACAGGTGCAAGGAAGGCGGTCCCTGGCTACCTGTCGGTCCATTGTCCAACTGGTGCGAGACCTGACTGTTTGACAACCCCGTGCCCAATTCAAGAATGCGTGCTTCTAATTGTCGGACTCGTTGTTCTAGTGCAGCTTGGCCCTCGCTGCCTTTCTGTGGACGGATGCAATTCAAAGAGAATCGTCGACAGGTCGCGCACGGCGTTTCCCCGTCACAGCGAATCTTGCGTCTTCGACATCTCTCACAGGCTATTGCCACAGGCTTTGCGCGTGGCGTCCACGTGCCAGAAGGGGTTTCGCCCACCGTTCGACGCCGTTCAATCCGGGCGACCTTTGGCTCCGGCGAGGCGCGAGGCAGATCTTCCATCATGAGCGAGTTGGCAACACCTATACATGGTTGACCGATGAAAGGAACAGACAGCTGCCACCATGTCACGAATGAGCGAGTGAATGGCGAAACATCCACGGTAATGTTGCGTCCTATTTAAGGGGAGGGGGATGAGCGAGTCAACACAACAAGGATGAAATGTCCACGGAGAAATCCGCCAATGACGAGCATAGCAACCTTTTCTTTGGCTCTGAGATAGAACTCAAATTTTCGATGGCATGTCTATCCGGCGATCCTGCCCCGCAGACAAGAGCACTGCCACGACAGGACGGCCTGGCGCCGCTGCTTCTTCTGCTGGTCTGGGCCATGGTTGACCGGCGAATGTCTTGGAAGCCGGCGATATTGCGAGGAACGGTGATAGCTCCGCTGAACCAGTGGTATGTTATGGCATGTCACGCGGATAGAACGCGCTGGAGGTAGAGAGCACGGTGACTTTGGCGTCCTGGTTACGTTGGCTACGTGCGGAGATGCGGGGCTGCGGAGGAGAGGAGCAAACAAGTGCCTGCGTTGCTACAGAACAATCATTAAAGAAGACTTTGCAGTGAGAGAACACTCTAGTAGAGAGGTGAAGCAGCAAAAGAGCGAAATTCAGATAGTCGGGGTAGCATCATCACTCGAGGTTCATTGATAGGGCACAGAGCTTAGGGCATGCATGTCACGTTGTTTCTCGGCCCCCAAGGCATCCACGTTTCCGCTTCTTCCACCCCTTCAACAGCGTTGCTTCTTATTTACATCGACACCCGCTCGACATGCGTCGTCGCTTGCTTCTCCTCCTCGCCCTTTGCTCCCCATTCCTGGTCTCGCGCTGGCTGGGCGCCGAATAACGCCTCCATCTCCTCCAGTGTCTTGCCCTTGGTCTCTGGGATAAACCAGTACGCCCAGAATCCCATGCACACCATCAGTGAGGCGAAGAAGAAATAGGTCCCGTATCCCAGCGATGTAATCATATATGGCGTCGTGCGACTAATAATGAAGGACCACAGCCATTGATCCGCTGTGGTTATACTTACGCACAGCATTCGAATGTCAATGGGAAACACCTCTGAGCAGATCACCCAGGTAATACCCTGAAGGAACAAGTCAGTCAGCTATGGTAACGTGACAGGAGTGTGAAGAGGGTCTGTACCTGCCATGTGGCGCAATAGATCATCCCATACAGATAAACGCAGACCATGGCGATGTAACTCCAGGCATTCTGGTCAATCTGGCCTCGAGCTGCAGCGCCTGCTGGGTCGGCGCGAAAGACATAACCGCCAATGTACCACATCGGCAGACTCCCAATAAAGGCGCCCCAGATAAGCCCACTGCGTCGTCCGACCTTTTCCACTAGCCAGACGCTGAAGATCACCATACCCAGCGTCTTCGCAATCCCATAAAATCCCGTGGCAAAGAGTTTGGTGTCCGTTCCAACAATGCCCAAGGTCTCGAAGATTCTCGGTGAATAACTGCAAGACTCGTCAGCTTTCCCTTTCCCCCCGAATTGGGGATGATTCGTACTATGTGATGATATTGACGCCCGTGAGATTTTGGAAGGCCATAAGAAGAAGCCCAATGCCGATCCGATTTCGGGTGCCTTTCTGCCACAGTCGGTGGACATAATACCCGATGTTATGCCTGGTCCCTGGTGGTGGCATGCCTATTTGAATTTGCTCACGGATTTGCTGCAATTCCTCTTGGATCAACGGATGTTCGGATGGGAGTTTGCGGATCCAGACGAGGGTCCGTTCCGCCTCTTCCCACCGGTCTTGTTTTGCATACCAGCGGGGAGTTTCGGGGCACCAGAAGATCCCCATCAGGAGAAGGGCCCCGGGCAAGAGCTGGAGACCGAGTGGCACCTGCCATTGCGCCATTCTCTCGGTCGAAATCGTGCGGTTAACGATGTAGTTGATCCAGAATCCGCACATGCCGCCGCCCTGTGAGCAAATCTCGAAGATTCCCACCAAGCGACCCCGTATGGAAGGAGGTGACTGCGTTTAATCAGCGCGACTCTCACTGATTCGTTCCCCATGGACCTTCACTTACAGTTTCTGCGATGTACACGGGAACCTGCAGGGACACAGAGCCGATGCCAAACCCCGCAATGACTCGGCCGGTGTAGATCATGGCAAGGTGACCGGAAGCTGCAGTCTAATCGTACCAGATACATCAGCCATTCGTCCTGGTCACAATCTCTTGATGGTGGCCTCACCATCAGGCTCCCGCCAACGCAGAAGACTGAGATCGCCATGATGATGGCCAGCTTTCGGCCAAATCTCTCCGCCAGGGGGAAGGTTAAAAGTGATCCGAAGAAGCAACCTGCCTGGAAGGTCGAAACAATATTCCCTTCAAGAGTGTCTGTCTCAAGATCCGAGGACCGAGCTAGCCCAAAATCCCGGCGAAAGGGCTCCAGGGCCAACGTTCCCCCAATGACACTGGTGTCGTAACCCACTGCTCGACAGATCCTTGGATTAGCCACTGAAGAGTGCCTTGCTTTTCACGGCAGGTCAGAGAGACTCACTCGCAATGGCCCCCATACTGACCACCACGGCGATGAAGTGCACGCGCCAGTTGCGTACTTCGGGTGGGTCATTGCTGTTGTCTGCGTGAAGATTGAATCCCATGCTTTCGATTCTTGTCAATGCTCATCCGAGTAAACACAAGAAACTGCCTACCTCCATGCAAGGCAAAATTGTGGGGACTGCTGGGCTTTTTTATCGGGCATATCCCCGCGTTTTCACGTTGGAGATAGCGGCGTCCTTGACCGCGACATGCCTTTCATGACCCCATGGCGGCCTCAACCCCGGCAGAAGATCCCCCGCAATCATGAAATCCCCCCTGCTCGAACCTTCTGGTGTTACTTTCATCGATAACCGCGCGATAACTTGAATGCACGGGCGGTCTTGGCCCGTCTGGGCTTTTTTTGGCGGAGGGCCTTGGCACCTCTAAATCGCGGCGCCGAGCCCGGGAGAGTGAGGCAGTGCATCGATCAGCGGTTGTCTCTCAAGCGAAGTGACTTCTTAAACCTTCGTTGATCTGGTGTGGCCGGCGTCTTCTTAACCACAAATGGCATTGGTGCTTCTCCAGCCAGTTTCACCTCGAGCAACCGAACGTGACTGAATTCCAACATGATGGGCGCTCGCGATGAGCATCCCGAGCCTTCGATTCCCCAGATAACACTTCACGTACCCGACAGCGCAAGCCCCAACCCGCCGGAAGATGGTCCTGCAGGCGATGCTTTGACCCGCACCCGATCAAACAGTAACTTGACCGCCATCGTTACCCAGACAGGCCGGGATCGAGCGATGAGCGGAAGCACCATGGCACCGAGCTCTCCCCGGTCAGAGGTGCGCAAAGACAAAGACGCATTGTCATATGGAACGACCGGCATCTATTCCGACAGCGAACTGGAACAGGCTCTTCAACCCGATCCCGGGTCAGAGCGCGACTTCGTGGTGGACAATAACCCATTCGAGTTCTCGCCAGGGCAGCTCAACAAGCTTCTGAACCCCAAGTCCCTGCCGGCATTTGTCGCTCTAGGAGGGCTCCCCGGCCTGACACGCGGTCTGCGTACGGACGCTTCGGCAGGTCTCAGTCTCGACGAGGCTGCGGTGGCGCACGGTAAGCACGAGAGTGCTGCGACTGCATCCAACGCAGCAGGGAAGGGGCCAACTGATGTCTTCGCGGATCGCATCCGGGTCTATAAGCGGAACACACTCCCGGAAAAGAAACCGACGCCCCTGTGGCGGCTCATGTGGATGGCGTATAATGACAAGGTGTTGATCCTCCTGACAGTTGCTGCGGTCATCTCGCTGGCTCTGGGTCTCTATGAGACATTCAGTGCAAGCCATTCCAGCTCGAATAAGGCAGGTCAGGGTCATTCAAAACGAAGCTCATCGGGAATGGGCTTGGACTGGGTGGAAGGATGTGCTATTTGTGTGGCTATTGTCATCGTCGTCATGGTGGGTTCGTTGAATGACTACCAGAAAGAACGAGCCTTTGTTCGACTCAACAAAAAGAAGGAAGATCGCGAGGTGACTGTTATTCGATCAGGAAAGACCATCCGCATCCCTGTCTATGACGTGCTGGTGGGTGATGTGTTGAACCTCGAGCCTGGAGACCTAGTTCCCGTCGATGGCATTTTTATCGACGGCCATAACCTCAAGTGCGATGAGTCCTCGGCCACGGGTGAGTCAGACCAACTCAAGAAGACCGGTGCAGAACAGGTGATGGGTCTCCTAGAGGAGGGACACACCAGAGTACAGGATCTGGATCCCTTCATTATCTCCGGAAGCAAGGTCCTGGAAGGCGTCGGAAGATGCCTGGTTACATCCGTTGGGGTCAACTCCAGCTTTGGCAAGATTCTTATGGCGATGCGCCAGGATATGGAACCGACTCCGCTGCAAAAAAAGCTGGATCGCCTTGCCGGAGCCATCGCCAAACTCGGTAGCAGTGCTGCCCTCCTGCTATTTTTCGTGCTCCTGTTTCGATTCCTGGGTGGTTTGTCGAGCAACCCAGGCACCAGCGCCGAGAAAGCCTCCCAGTTCACCGACATCTTGATTGTCGCCATCACAGTGATCGTGGTCGCCGTGCCGGAGGGTCTCCCACTGGCCGTTACTCTGGCTCTTGCTTTTGCGACCACCCGAATGGTGAAGTCAAATAACCTTGTCCGAGTTCTCAAGTCGTGTGAGACAATGGGTAACGCCACTACCGTGTGCTCCGACAAAACCGGCACTTTGACGCAAAATCGGATGACCGTGGTTACTGGGTCGTTTGGTAATGCGGATTTCGACGACAAGAACCAGACTGGACACGAACGACGATCGCCAGAGTTTGCAAGTATGCTCCCTGATGAGCAGAAGCGCATGATCATCGAGTCGGTAGCCATCAATTCCACCGCGTTTGAGGGCGAGGAGAATGGGGTCCCAGGGTTTGTTGGTTCCAAGACAGAAACTGCGCTTCTGGGATTTGCTCGTGACGTGCTCGGAATGACGTCTCTAGTCGAGGAGCGTGCCAATCTGCCTACAGTGCAGTTGATGCCGTTTGATTCTGGCCGCAAGTGCATGGGAGCCGTGGTCCGGCTTCCTACCGGTCAATACCGATTCCTGGTGAAGGGCGCGGCTGAGATTCTCCTTGGCTATAGCGACACGTATTGGACCCCCTCCGGACAGCAGGCCATTGACGCCAATGAGCGTGAGAGATTCGAAGAGATTATTCTGTCTTATGCACAGCAGTCTCTTCGGACAATCTCCCTGGCCTATCGCGACTTTCCCCAGTGGCCGCCACAGGATGCCGTGGACCCTGCCGATTCCTCTGCGGCTGACTTGAGCCTGTTGTTGAAGGACATGTCCTTGGTCGGCGTGGTTGGCATTCAGGACCCCATCCGTCCCGGTGTACCAGAGGCAGTCGCGAAATGCCATCACGCCGGGGTCACCGTCCGAATGGTGACCGGCGATAACATGGTCACTGCAAAGGCGATTGCAACCGACTGTGGGATCTACACGGGTGGTGTCGTTATGGAAGGGCCTGATTTCCGCCGACTGACGGACGAGGAGTTCGATGAGGTCCTACCCAACCTTCAGGTCCTCGCTCGCTCCTCTCCAGAAGACAAGCGCATCCTCGTCACCAGATTGAGAGCTCTGGGAGAAATCGTGGCCGTGACTGGCGATGGCACCAATGATGGACCTGCGTTGAAAGCCGCAAACATCGGGTTTTCCATGGGCATTGCCGGCACGGAGGTTGCCAAAGAGGCGTCCGCTATTGTGCTGATGGACGACAACTTCGCATCGATCCTGACAGCCTTGATGTGGGGACGAGCCGTCAACGACGCCGTTCGGAAATTCCTCCAGTTCCAGATCACAGTCAACATTACTGCTGTCTTGTTGACATTCATCTCTTCTGTCTCGGATCCCGAGATGCGATCTGTTTTGACAGCCGTACAACTGCTGTGGATCAACCTGATCATGTAAGGGTCCATAGACTTGTATCTCGCGACACAGTGCTAATAAGATGACTATAGGGACTCCCTCGCCGCTCTCGCCTTGGCCACGGACCCTCCGACGGAGCAGATCCTCGACCGGAAGCCGATAAAAGGTGGTGCGCCCCTCTTTTCTGTCACCATGTGGAAGATGATCATCGGCCAGTCTATCTTCCAGCTGACGGTGACTCTCATCCTGCACTTCGCCAAGGGGCCTGGCTTTCTCGATTGGCCCGACCTTGAAAGGCGATCGGTGGTGTTCAACACGTTCGTCTGGATGCAGATCTTTAATGAACTCAACAACCGAAGACTGGACAACAAGTTCAATGTGTTTGAAAACCTCCACCGCAACTGGTTCTTCATCGGTATCAATATCCTTATGATCGGCTGCCAGGCGGTTATCGCCAACTTCGGTGGGGTCGCATTCAGCATCACGAAGATCAACGGCATCCAGTGGGCCATCTGTATCCTTGTGGCAGCGCTCAGTCTCCCCTGGGCAATGTGCATCCGAACTTTCCCTGATGCTTGGTTCGCAGCGATTGCACATGTGGTCGGCACGCCTTTTGTGATCGTCTATCGACCTCTGAGGCGTAGCATGCACGCTCTTGGCCGTCCATTGAGCCGCGGCATGCGCCGCTTGTGGCCGGGCAAGGAGAACAGACCGGACAACTCTGATGCTGGCGATGTTGAGAAAGGGGCGTCGAATTAGATATACGGGGTCTAGGTTATCCTTTAGAATATCACAGCACAGGCACGACAGGTATCGAAGACCGGATTCGCCGTGTTGAGGTATGAGGCCCGGTGTTGCCTCGCTCTATTCGATGTCTTTTTGACTTTACTACATTTCTACAGACTTTGTTGGATTGGGGTTTTTGAGTACTAGATTCCTGCTTTGTTGATGAGACGCCTGCATAAGTAATTCCTTGAATAGACAATTTACATCCGTTCAGTATGAACTCGATTCGTTGATATACGGACCTATTCACAGTATACGTGTCCAATTGCTCGTATGCTATTGATGGTAATACGCTAGTCTAGTCTACATGCTTCCGTTTTCGCTCTCACTGCCTCTGAACTCTGACGGCTGGGCCTAAGTGTTGTTCGGTTTCGAGGAAGGCTGATCTCTGGGTCCTGTGTGTTTGTTTGTCGTATCCTTGGACTGTTGCTCTTCCTCTACACTACGTGCCTTACGTAGCCTTGCTACTTATGCCTTAACTCTATAGACACGGTGGTATTCAGTCGGTCTTCGGCGCTATAAGCCACACTGCGTGCCTTGCGTTGAGGCTTGAAATAAGGATGCAGATCCTCTTGTTGAAAGCCATCGTTCTTGTGATATATATATAGAGGATATATGGGGGTCAGATTTGCTGCGTAATTTCGCGCGTTATTATGGCGAAACCGCCAAGCCCTCAACCTCTCCCCCCCCTCCTTCTTCTGCCAGCAGAAAATCACAAATACAAATCAATTGACTATAGAGTCGCTAACGAGCTTTTGAGAGAAGCTGAGATAGCTGATAAAGCGAAAACTTGCCTCTGTACCGTACAAGCTCTAGCTCCTTAACAGCTGCATCCAGAGATAGGCCCTTACTATGTCTAGCGTAGATCTCGTCAATAATAACATTTCGGCGGCAAAACATAACTCTTTCGCGAGAGGAAGGCCGCTAGGTTACACTATACGAGCTCTCTAATAACTGGACCGATGGATTTGCACCTAATTTATATATCTACTCTCTCCAGACCTCCGGCACAGTCTGAATCGTACGAGAGAGCGAGTAAAGAGACCGAGAGGGGGATAAAGAGGAGAGAGTATCGATCTCCTGCGGGAGAAGCTGCTGCTTATCTAAAAGAGGCTGCAAAGTTGGTGTCTCTAATAGACACGCGGCTAGCTAAGAAGAGGGCGTAAATAAGTCTGAGTCTGGGGTCCGCGCTTCGATAATAAAGGCATCTATAGCTCGTACGGCAAAGGTAACGTGACTAGAAAGGAGATTATAAAGCTGGCGAGTAATTTTCTTAAGCTGCTTATAGGCCTGATAGCTATAAAGATCAACTGCCTGATGTATATCCTTCTAGAGGACACTAAGACGATTGGCAATAATTAGAAGCGTCTGTCGGAGCTGAATCTCCTAAGGGGTCTCCGTACAAAGAAGGGACTGCCGTACTTACTCTGTAAATGTAGTATAGTCTTCTCGTGCAAAAATAGGGTCATCCTACATTAAATATCGGGGGAATTGCGTCTGTAAGAGAACTAAGTCCTAAAAAAGTAGATTTTCTTTTTAGTTATAATATGCTCCTTCGTGGAGAATCGCGCCGGCAGCTCCAGTTTCCTAACCTTTTTACTATCTTCTTGCCTAACGAAGGCCCGACCCCCTATTAGCTAATGATTATGATTATAAATAACGGTAAAACGAATTTATTTAGTCGCCTGCAGTATATAGGAGTAATGCGCTATTAGGATCCGCTTCTTTGTACGATAAGCCAGGCAGTATTTTATCTCTTTTATCGCTGGCAGATAGCAGGCGAGTCACTACTGCAGTTTCAGAGCCGACTACAGTAGTATAACTTCTACTTCTTTAAGGGCTTAGATCGAGAAAAGCCAATCTCGTACGAGATGTTATGGGACGAACAGAGATGGATCTTCCTATCTAAGCGTGCCGTACAAACAAGAAGGAATAGCTGAAGGACAGGAAGTCAAGTAGCGGTCAGATATCAACAAATTGGGTGAGAAGGCGGCGTGCGGCGGCAGAAGCGAGGTCCTGCCGAGCTCCAGCTACTGGTTCGTACAAGGCCTATAGAACCCATAACACGAGATCCAGCTAAAATGGGCTAATGAGGTCTATAATGCGATTAATCTCTCTACCGATAAGACGACGCATGCTGGCCGTGCCTAGGGGTTAAAACAAGCCGAACTAGAAGATGTGGAAGAGAACCAGATCCGCCGCGCTGGTCAATGGAATCAGAACGCATTAACTAACTGCTATCTAACGCATCTACCGCGGAAATTCCTTCGTTCAATGGCTGGTTTCCAGCCTAATGTAATTAGGAACTACTATCTTCCTCGAGCAAAAATTCAGCCTCCAGATTCTCTCGTACGAGCTCTCTGGCCATAGATAAATCAGTAGCTTGCCTAGTTCCAGTCTGATAATCCGGCAAGTAAGCTACCTAGCGCGGCTGCTAGTCAAGAACAGGAAGATCGAGATGATATGGCAGCGCAAGGCTTCTTGCAGCTACTAAATCAACTACGAATAATCCTATCCTGTAGGGTGCCTGCGGCTCGGTCAAAATACTGCTCGCGTTTTCGCTCGCTTTCCTTATATAGTCGGCCGTTTAGCCGTTTATCAAGGCCAAAACGGCATATCCACGGGGGTTCGGGGAGCTATTCATCCTAATGCTTTTTTAGAATTTCTAGAGGTCCACATTAGCATTAATATATTGCGTAATAGAATTAGTCCCTAGGGTTTGTTTAACCTTAAATCCATCAGGCTGAGTACGATCTATTTTATATTAATAGGACCGGAGGGGCCGGTTTAGAACCTTAGTATTAAGAAAGTAAATAAGCTTCTTCTCTGTAACTAATTCGCCGTCTAAAAAGCCCCTGCTTTTTACAGAAGCTCTATAGTATCTATTAAGCTTCTCGCTTCTCGTACGAGCTAGAGATAAAGAGATCTTTCTTTACCTGTTATTCCTTATGCTTATTAATATAAGCCTTTGATGTATTCTTAGGCTGCTGGCTTCGCACATAGTGTAGGGCCTTGATACTGTGGAGGTTTAACCGGTCCTGGAGCTCAATCTGCGCTAGCTCCTGAGTCTAAGATAATAGAGGAGAAGAGGTGCAGGGAGTAGAAGGTGATAATAGAGGCATTTTTATCAGATTCGAAATAGTATTCTCTTCCTTAATAGTGAGATGCGTGTAGATAGGAGGAGTAATAGCAAGAGAGAAACGCGACGCGGAATTCACACAGTAACCAGCTTCTTTTCTACTGCCTATCCCTGTTATTCCCCCCCTTGATTCATTAGACTCTCTCACTTATATCATTATCATCATCATTAACGAAGAGTAGGCGGGAATGTAAAGGTACTGTCATGGGCCCGTAAAGGCCCGTACGAAGGTATCCCTGGCTTCAGGATTACTGCCAAGATTTCGTGGGCGCGATCTGCTGTCAGATATATCGCCGGAGATGGGGGTCAAAGGGGTGGGTGAGGTCAGATATATCATATATCCTCAGGGTCACGTGGGATTTCGCGAAATTTCGTGGGCGTGGATACATACATATATAGCAAGTGGGAATGATTTTTCTGGTTCTATCCATCCGCCCAAGCAAATTACCCACCTCGCCGCAGCTGTCAAGCTGCCCCCCTGGGCATTGATGAGTGGTCTTTGACTCAATGCCCGTGACGGTCTCTATGTACGTAGCTGGCCATGGACCACGAAGGGTCGGGATGGAATGGGGAAAGCAGTTCGCTCCATTACAACAGGGTCTAAAAAGCATCGCGAGAGCTAATCACCGCCCACGTAACATTGGCTGGTAACTAATTGCAGGAGTCTGTCCAAAACTGTACGCGCAGGATCTGGCGTGATCATTGTCATACCGAACGAGGAGGTTGGGTGTGGAGCAAGCTTCGAGGTTCAAGATAGTGTGGGCAAAGACGGTCCAACGTCAAAACGGCCCTGGAGCCGTTCGAAGTGAGTCTGCTGTCATGATGCCCCATGGCGTTGTATATAAGCCCAAGCCTAGCGCAATGTCCGCTTAATGATCAATATGGTGTCCTGGAATCCGGACCTGGAGGGGCCTGATGATCAGATTGTCAGACATGTCTGGACAGTTTTCCCTTGGAGAGGGTGATATAAATATGCCTGGAGATTGTTCCATATACGAAAGGTACCTATGTATAAAGCGATCTGTTCAAGTAGAGGCGGGTGCTTGTCGACTCATCGAGGAGGCGCGTCCGAAGTGCGCCTGTCGCGCGACTCGCTTCCCCGATGTCTGCCCGAAGAGGAATGGTCTCTTGCCCAGGACATGCAAACAATGCAAACCTGGCAAACATCGAAAACACCATCCGACGTCACCGTCATAGCGGTCATTCCTTACCATCTTCTCGCGCCGAAGTTGGTTCCTGCGCTCTTGTTCGTCCCTAGTTTTCTCTCGAGAATTCTCGACACTCGCCCAATATGAGTGCGGATCGAAGATCAACACCTCCTCTCGATTCCGCCCACGGTGCCCCCAGCCGGGGAGCCCTGACACCTGAACAGTTGAAGAAAATCGTAAGGCTTCTCCGCAGCAAGACCCAACCAGGCCGTCTAACCCGGATGTATTTGCTAGGAGACGAATCGGCTGAAAGCGAAGGCAATCCGTGAACAAAGAGAAGCCGAGCAATCACGAGCAATGCTTTCATCGAATCCTGTCTCCACGACCGGTGTCAAGCGTTCCTACAACTCGATGACTGCCTCCGATACACCCGCCACCGTGCGCGACGCAACATCGGCCCCTCGTCCGCTCGATGCGATTAGACCGGCCCGAAACTTTGCCAAGTATGTCGACTACGACTTCAGTAAGATGACCGATACGAAAGGAGGATTCTTGACGGAGGAAGACGATCCATTCAACAAGGCTCTACATGTTCGGGATGGCAAGTCGGAGCAGAAACCGGCGAACATGACGCAGAAGGAATGGGAGCGACAGCAGTTGCTCACTTCGCTACGTCGAGATCGGTCCGGCCCGTTTGAACCGGGATTAAGCGTCTTGGATGATAAAAGCCAACAGAAAAAGTGTCGGGAATGCGGAAATGTGGAGATTGATTGGAAGTGGGAGGAAACCCTGCGATGCTGCGTTTGCAATCCTTGCAAGGAGAAATATCCGGAAAAGTACAGCCTTTTGACCAAGACAGAGGCCAAGGAAGACTATCTCCTGACCGATCGTACGTGTTGGACGCCCCGCAGAGACAACATTCTTCTGGATGCTAATGATCTGCCTTAGCTGAGCTTCGAGACGAAGAACTCCTGCCTCACCTGGAGCGACCAAACCCTCACAAGTCGACATGGAATAACATGATGCTCTATCTACGATATCAGGTGGAGGACTACGCTTTCTCCGAAAAGAAGTGGGGTTCCCCCGAAGCCCTGGATGCCGAATTCGAACGTCGGGAGGGTGAGAAGAAGCGAAGACGTGAAGCCAAGTTCAAGACAAAACTCAACGAACTGAAGAAACGAACGCGGGTGGACGCCTATCGACGGAGCCGCCAAGGCGTTGCTGGCGGGAACTTTGGTGATGATCTCGGAAATGGTGGAAGGCATATTCATCAATGGGGAAGGTCCACTGAGAACCCAGACACGGGTATTAGTGTGAAGAAATGTGTGGATTGTGGAATGGAGGTCGAAGAGTTGGAGTTCTAGGATCTGCTGTAGAGGCTGCAGTGGGCACAGAGATATTTATACAGTGACGATGGGGACTGTGCAATGCAAAACAGTCCCGTCGTCCCAAATATGTCTCACCCAGTAAGCCTGGACTACCCCCCACGACTGATACTGGTGCCATACGGGAGCTATATGGCCTGGTCATCCATATCGATAGCCAAACCCGAGGTTCCTGACCCCGATCTTGGCTAGGTGACCGGAGCGCTGGCAGCCTCGTTCTGTCACCCTCAGGGTGTAGCCATCGCCCAAGAGGTTGGTTGGAGCCAAAAGACCCCGCGCGTACGGAGTACTCTGGAAGAGTGAAACCGTTGACCGACAGGGTTCCAGATGGGCCGCCAGCGGCTTTTCCGACCGGCTGCTCGAGGAGAAGGGCATGTCGGAGGTGCAGCTGGAGGGGGTCTTTGAGGAGGTGCAGGCCTGCTCGCATCCGCACTGTGTGCATTCCGGGAGTATTTGTATCCCATCTAGTAGATCTCGCCGGAATTAACGAGCAGACGGTTTAAGTTCGTTCCTTTCCATCGAAGCTAATCCACGAGGTCTACATTGCTTGACCTAAGTAAATGACTCCAGATGACAGAGCCTTCTTGGCGGTGCATTATTGGTGTAACAAATATCCAGTGATCTTGACAAATTCTCTAATGAACCGTTACTATAGGGGATGGTGCCCGTCCCTTGAACATGATCCTAGGTCTTCCAACGCATTCATACCTATCAATCTTGAAAGTGGGCCTAAAGAGGTAATTTAGGAGCCTAAGGCATCGAAATTATGTAATTTTTGGTGATGCTTGCATAATCTACCTTTTTTGGTAGGCGGTCTAGATATCGTTGATCTACACAAGTCGCTGATAAGATAAAGCGCATAAGATAAGCTTGGGGATCGTACCGGATCCCCCCAGCCTCCTCCATTCTTCCCCTTCCACTGTCGCTTGAGAGCTTGAGAGATCCGCCTGTTGCTGCCCTTTGCCCTCGTCTTTCACAACTGTCTGTCTCTCCGCCATGCGAATACCATCCGATATCCTTCTCTCTTCCCTTGTCCTAGGCCTCGGCCCGGATAACCAGGTCCCCTTGTCTCCGTCCGCCCCCCAAGTCCCCACCGCGGTCAAGGAGCTCGTGAGTTCGGAAGCGCTCCAGAGTCACGTCGACCCCAACAAACTCCTGAAAAGGGCGGAAGCCTTGTATGAAATTGCCGAGCTGGGCAATGAGGAGTACAATCATCCGACTCGAGTAATCGGAAGCAAGGGCCACCTGGGGACGATCGACTACATCTATTCCACCATCGCCGAGCTCGGAGACTACTATTCCATAACAAACCAGTCATTTCCCGCCGTGTCAGGGAACGTATTCGAATCCCGTCTCGTCTTGGGCCATGAAGTCCCGAAATCCGCAACTCCAATGGGATTAACCCCAGCCACCACAGACAAACAGCCGGTATACGGATCGTTGATTGCAGTGTCAAATGACGGGTGCGAGGCGACTGACTATCCCTCATCTGTGGCAGGTGGGATCGCATTCATCCGCCGTGGCACCTGTCCCTTTGGCACCAAGTCCGATCTCGCAGGGAAAGCGGGAGCCATCGCGGCGGTCGTATACAACAACGAAAAGGGCGACCTCAGTGGTACACTCGGCACCCCCACCCCAGACCACGTAGCCACGTGGGGAATCTCCGACGCCGAGGCGGCTCCTTTCTTGAAGCAGCTGAAAGCCGGTGAAAAGGTTGATGGAATCGCCTACATGGACGCTGTAGTTGATACCATCACCACCACCAATATCATTGCCCAGACCACCGATGGCGACCCCTACAATTGCGTGATGCTTGGGGCGCACAGTGATAGCGTTGCTGAGGGACCTGGCATCAACGACGATGGGTCTGGTAGTCTGACACTTCTGGAGCTTGCGACCGCCCTCTCTCACTACCGCGTCAACAACTGCGTTCGTTTCGCCTGGTGGGCTGGAGAGGAGGAAGGCTTGCTTGGCTCGGATTACTACGTTTCCGTCTTGACGCCAGAACAGTCGAAAGTCATTCGCCTATTCATGGACTACGACATGTTGGCATCTCCAAACTATGCTTTCCAGGTCTACAATGCCACCAATGCGGTGAATCCGACTGGATCAGAGGAGCTCCGGGATCTTTACACTGATTTCTACGAACGACATGGTCTGAACTTTACCTACATTCCGTTCGACGGACGTAGTGATTATGATGCATTCATCCGGCACGGCATCCCGGGTGGTGGGATTGCTACAGGTGCCGAGGGAGTGAAGACACAGGCGGAGCAAGGGATGTTTGGGGGAACTGCAGGGGAGTGGTATGATCCATGTTATCACCAGATCTGTGATACAGTGGCCAACGTCAACCTCACGGCGTGGGAATGGAATACTAAGGTGAGGACTGACCTCCTGGATGGTGTACATGGCGCTAACTGATGTCCTTCGCATGACAGCTTGTTGCTCACTCGATTGCAACCTATGCCAGGTCGTTCGATGGTTTTCCGGAGCGAGAGGAATTATCTGTCAATGAGATTCTTTCTCCTGATTGGAAGTACCATGGACACCGCCTGCAGCTTTAGTTGTGTGCAGGAAATTATGGGGGGTGACTTTGGATTTCCTCACTCGTTGGCATCTGGCTTGTCTTATCGTTCAATTTGTCACTTATAACATGTGGTCTGCTGAGAATTTCTGTTTGTCAAGTACTTTTGCTTTGTTTCAGTGATTGTTTCCCTGGGCATATCCGTGTCTCCTTCTCGTCCAAGCGCCATTACATAATGCACTTTTCAGTCCTCTTATCTACGCGAGCTATGACATGCTATAGTAGAATAGATTGTGGCTTATATGGTATGAGTACAATATGGATTATTTTAGTAATCTTGGATCTGTAGCTGGCCACGCTTCTGATGGATGAGGATGATCCTGCACTGAACAACATCAAACACAGGAAGGAATGCCATCTAAACCGAACTCATAGCGAGATACAAAACCACGATGGATTCGGAGATGTGAATCCAGCAATTATGAATACGCATCTATTCAGTGGCGGCGGTTAAGCTTCTTCACTTGTTTGGCGTGCTTGTAAACAAGCTCCTTAGCCTCGGGACTGATGGACACCTGTCAGTATCATAATGTCTGCATTGAACAGTTTGGTATCTTACTCATCGAGATAAATCGTGAATCCATCATTGTGGTTCCGTCCATAGGAGTATCCAGAGTAACCAAATTGCCAGTACATATCCGACATTTTCTCGCTGACGCTGATCTGTTGCCAGCCTCCCACTGCCTCGAGGCGCGTCGTGTTAGAGACGGTCCCCAGGTACTCAAGACGAGCTTCGGATGTCAACCAGCCTATTGATTCCTGTTAGTTTGGATCATGACAACATCGAGGATACGTGTCTTGTACCGTATTCTTCATGGACAACAGGTTTCCGGCCGGTTCTCATCGCGGCAGCGTGATCACGAATCCATTGGTCTGTCCACGACACAGTCTTGCTCCACCAGTCAGGATAGGAGTGGAAGACGCCGAAATCAATATTGGGCAAGCTCAATTCCTTGTCAAAGTCACCTCCATCCGCGCCATTATACGCCCAGTCGTCCGATTCATGGTTGAAACCGCCTTCACCACCCCACGTCACAAGATGATGGGGGTCGAGTTTCTTGATGTAAGTGCTCATCTCATCAATCCAGGCGGTGATCAGCTCCGGACTGCAACCGTCTGCACTCCGGGGCAAGTTGCGCACCCCATCAGCTCCGCAGCGAGGCTCGTTGGCCAGCTCCCAGGCCATGATAGCTGGCGAGTCCCGGTAGCGAGTCACCATCTCCTTCACGTACCTCTTGTATGCGTTCTTGATCGCCGGAAGACGGTAAAACTAGCTTCTTGTCAGATAGATGTTCAGGCTGTATAAAGCAAACGGTGAAGCTACTTACATCGTCATGATACTGGCCACCCAAGTTGACGGTGTATACATCCATGCCGCCATAGTCAGCCCAGTTATTAGTGAGAGCAACGACCAATTTCATGCCGGTATTTCTTGCAGCATTCACAACTTTGTCGAATGGCTCCAGGTCGATGGTCGAAGTGCCGTTAGCCCAGCGTTGGAAAACAATTTCAGTTTTTCCCGCTCCTTCTCCACCATAAGCTGGCAGGCCGCCTTCAATATAAGTGGCGTTTTTGTCATTGAATCCCCAGGTACGGAAGACAGTCAGGCCCGCCTGTTTGGCAGCAGTAAGGCCCAGCTCAACATCGGTTTGATTCTGTGTAAAGGCGTCAGTTGTAAGCACCTCTCAATAGTATTGCAGGTGCGTCATGCACTCACATCGTTGAATGGAAAGTAATACGCATTGCTGCCAGCGAAGTAGAAATCCTTCCCATCCAGCTGAAACTTCGCTCCTGAGGTTGTCACAAAGCCTCTCGGGACATGTTTGCGGCCACTCACGCTCCCAGCTAGGAGAGCCAGGGACAGGACTTTCTCAAAATTGATGAGCATCTTGGATCTTTGCTATCTTTCACAATGAGCAAGATGTAAATCTATGAGATATGCGACACGTTTAGCGAAATATATCATTTTCAAAACAATACTAGACCTCATCTCATACGGGGAGACTCCGTCTTGGCCCGTGAGGTTTAATAATTGACTATTTCTCCAGCTTTCTGAGGATCTTTATGACACAAAGCTCCCTTTGGCATAGTCCGGCATTACAATTACCCCACAAACGCTTATACTGAGCTGATTCTGATATATTTTGACTGTTTGAGATGTTAAGGATCCCCAGATGTCTGCCAAGACCTGTGATATGGGGATCTCGACGACTTATTCCGATTTCGACAAGGAGAGAAGTTTCGCGACAATCGCCAAGCCGGCCATTACCTCCGTCCCCTTTTGGATCCACCGTGAGCCTGGATTTCTCACACTCTCAATCACCCCGTGGGGTGGTTATGTGTGTCATAATAGCAACGCAGCTAAATCTTAGGTCCCCGTGATGCGGGGAGCATGGATAACAAAGGAGCAACACAGGATGTTATATCACGCCAAACGAGATAAAATCAGGCAACAGTCGTCCACCCCGTCTGAACTGAATACGCTCCAGCATACAAGCCAGACTATTTGTGTGGAAGTATTCCAGACAAATCCAATATGTCCCGCTAGCTCATTCATTGAACACATGGCGCATATGGTTCCTTAATCTGCCAACGCCACAAGGTTCCATGCTATGGAAGTATGGCTGGACAAGGAAGGCAATCTAGAATGGCCCAGCCACTACATACATCGGTGAGGCAAAAGAACCGACAGCATTGATCCTCGTTACTGATCAGGAAGTAGGTGCAGCTATGCCATGTGGGTGACCATAAAGTGTATTAAAACACGAGTTTGCGTGTTTTCATTCATATTCTACGCGAAGGGGATGCACCGCAGCATATTCCATTTCAAGAATGTGTTAATGACGCAAGCGGATTGCGATATCGTAGCTTGGAGGGGAGGGAGGTTGCACCAGAAAAAGGGAAGAACAATACACGAGAATGTGGCTTGTCGGATTAAGTACCTCATCTAGGCACTTAATTTACACATGCATCCTTTCACAAGGCAATAACTCGGCAAATAGGGGGTGGGTTGAGGGATCTCTTTGTTTCACAAGTTGAGGACTCGCTTGCCGGATGTCCACAGCATTGCGGTCACGGCGATTCGCTATGCATCAATCCGCTGCCTTTGGGATTCTACCACCATCCATATTGCTTCTTGATTCAAATCCAGGAAGGTCAATGACCCGAAAAGTGGCCGTGGCTTATAAGGACGTCATCCGTGTCTGCCTAGCTTGGTCAATGCACTGTGGTGGAAAGGATGTTTGTTGCGGCTTGCCCAGTAGAGGATACTCTCTGTCAAAAGCGTCAAGAGAACTTCCTTCATCAGATAGAAGTTTGGCTGACCACAACCGCAAGTGATCCAGCCCACCAAATGATGGCAGGAGCCCGACCATGTAATGCTTGTGGACGAAGCATCCAAAGGTCAACCGTTTAAACTAGGTCAGCAATTCCCAGCATGGGGACACACGGACTCATTGCGGACAAAAATATACGTGCCGATATGCAAATATGTTAGTCTTGCAGCGAAGGTATCTGTGTAGGAGCCTCGAAACATGCTGGAAGCGGATTGAATAGCGAGAGAGAATTCTATGGCTTCTGGCTAGATAGAGAGAGAGAATAACTTATCCAGTCAGGGAGGATGCTGATACCTAAGTTTGTTGTTACTGACCTTAGCTCCTTGATTCCCGTGAAGACGGTGGGTGCGGCCTTACCAAGTTGCAAACAGAACACAAGGGCAAGAAAAAGCTATAACACCGTCTGTAACTCTTATAAAAGAACACTGCCTTCGTGCAATTACACCCACATTGTTCTATGCATATAATTACTTAGGGAAGATTATATGCAAACGGTGCATTCGGCACTTCTTAAATCTCTATAAAATCCTCAATGGACGATGTGGGAAGATTTCACCAAAAATCAGCGGTAGACTGAGCGGCCTGCCAAAAGCGCTTTATCGAGAGGGAATCACGGCATTCTATCATAACGCCTTCTGCTAAAAAAATCCTAAATTGAGCATCTTCAAGCCGTTTTGAAGTTAATTGGCCCGGCCCATAGCCTCAAGCTCTTCCCCACGACCTGCAGCAAGATGACGATAAAAAACGCAAACACCACGATGCCGGTCATCGTGCCCATCTGTCGTTTCGCTCCTTGACGATTAGCCCAAGTGACCATGAAGTAGGAGACAATGAAGCCTCCCGTGGTTCTCCCCAGGTTCACCCAAGCCGCAACTTCGCCGCTGGCTTCCGGGTAGCAGTCCAGGACATATGCATTGATGCCGACAGTTACGATCATGATTCCAAAAACATAGAGTCCCCAGCCAAGTGCAGTCAGCATGTAATGGTACCCATTCTCCAGAGCAAATCCAAGCAGAATGAGACCAGCAATCATGAACGGGAGCGCAAAGTACATTGCGAACAGACGGAACTCGGGCTCAAAGCGTCCTTTGTTACGACGGGCGGCGGCATTCGCGACGAAATCATGTAGCCAGTGTCCAACTAGCTCACCGAGAAGGGCGGCAACGACTGGAGTAAAGTAGAAAAAGCCTGGTACGCTGCATTAGATATCTGTTATAATGAAGGAGAGAGTGCAGAGCCCTACCAATCTGCTTCGGGCCAAAGCCGTACAATGGACCGACAAACATCGACAACGTTGTGTTGATCCCGACCACCCAGGCAAATGTCAGCAGGTAGTACAAGGTTGCGAGGAACACGACCGGCTTGAGAATGATGAGTAGCGGACGTTTCGCGGCATCCCAGGCACTGTTCTTGATATAATGGGCCTGATACTGCTGGATGCCGAGCATTCTTTTCCATCGTGGGCCGTTGGGTACCAGATCCGGTTGTCTCATCTTACGATCGTAGTAGGTTTCGTCAACGAAAAGAATAATCGCGATCAAGCACAATCCGGTCTCGATGCTGTACACACCAAAGGCCCACTGCCATTTCTGAGTGTTGATGATGAAGGCGGCCAGTAGGGGCCCCAGGTACGGCGATAGGACGATGAAGCCACTCCATATGTTGATCTTCCTGGCTTGCTCGTGGAAGAAGAACATATCCTTGATGAACATCAGACCGCCCTACTATAGTTAGCATGGTCCATGGAATAAAGTCGGCGTGACTCACCCCTTGAGCAACCGTGGAGAAGAAACCGTTCAAGATACGAGCAGCCTATACACGTCAGATATTCCGTCCTAGCTTGTTTCATATCTACTTACCATGAAGGACTCGAAGGATTGAGCTGCAGCACACCATATGGCAGTGGCTACTGCAAGGAGGGCGAACCAGAACAACACAGGGAATCGACCAAAATAAGCCGCGAGAGCAACCACAAAAGGCCCGCCAGCACCAAGCATAAACACATTCCCAACTTGCGAATGGTTTACATGGTCCTGAGTCATATTCCATTCGCTGTAAGACGTTAGCAGGTGGTTCACCTCAGATGCAAGCAAGGTTCCTACGCAGCCTGGGGAATGAGAGTGACTGCGCCCGTCGCACTGCCATAGTCCGGTAGGAACGAGGTGGCTGATATGATTATGAGAATCAGGTGCTTCTTGAAGGGAGACCAGTTGAGAGGGTCGTTGGGCGAGTCGCTGGGTTGCGGAATGAGAATGGTCTTTCCGTCTGGTGTGGTCTTCAGGTCCTGGTCTTGTACGGCAGAGGTATCCAACACGTAGCCCTCGCGTTCTCCCAGCTGCTCCAGATCAACGGTCGATGGTTTCTTCTCTCCGTCAGATTCCATCTCGCGGCGCGGAGAGGGAGACTGCTCAACGTCCATAACTCCAGACACAAGGGGATGGCAGAGACACGGGAAGAGAAAGCTCTTGTCGGGTTGATGTCGGAGAAATGTGAGTTCAGTCGTGCGAATGGACGCTTCTCTTGTTTAATAATAAAATTCGTCCATGCGATCCCCCGTAGCTTGGGTTTTTCTGGCTAAGATAGTCCCTCTCATGGGGCTAGTGACCCTTGGCGTCTTAGCAAAAAATAAGAAATGCCAACGAACAGGGTTTTCACGGGTCTTCTCCCCGTCTTTGCGAGCCGGGGCTAGGGCAAAAGACCGGGGGGAAGGGGCTAGCGGCCTCCAGGATGCCAATTATTACTCTTTCATGCTGGTCCGCCCGTTAGCTTCGTGAGGGGAACACACGAGGCTCGGCTTTGTCAGGTGTTATTAATGATGGATTACTCGCAATGGAATATTCCCGGATCAAGGTCTAGCCAATGGAAGAGTATGGGATTACGCGCTTTTCTGGGGTGGTTTACATGCTGTGAATTGAGGCTAAAGAAGAACTGTGTAGGACAGCGAATCTGAACCAAGCGGATGACAACATGCAAGCGCAACAATAACAATCCAACCAGATAACAAGATCCTTACAAGGCCAAAATCTTGTTGGCTGCGTGCTCCGAAACGGTGACGATATAGGCCGAAGGGTTTGTCGTCACCATGCCGGGGAAAATGCTAGCATCGACGACAAACAGATTGTCCGTCCCATACACTTTCGTGTTGAGGTCGACCACTGAAGTGCCCCCGTTGCGACCATCGTCCGTGCCCAGCTTACAAGTGCCCATCCAGTGGTTGGCCCGTCGAGACGACGCAGTAATTGGCATCTGTAGCAGTTAGCGTGGGAAAAGCTCACGCGAAGTGGGATTCGTACATCATTAACAAAGTCCGCGATGGATACATTGCTGGTCGGGTATGCCCACGTCACGTTACTTCGGCTCAGACTAGCTTTGAGGTTCTCAATGCCTTTGATGACAGCGTCGACATCGGCTTGATCACGAAGCCATGGCAGGGTGGACACTGTAGTGTCTAAGCTCGCACTAAGGGTCATTCGGCCACGCGAGCTCATGCCGCGGCCCAGGTATTGACTGACAGTAATCGCATCTAGTCCAGTTAGTATCCCTACGTTCAGTCTGCTGGTGTAGACTTACTTCCGTCGGGGATATCGTGAGACCCTTCCATGCGCGCGGTCCACTGGATCTGCCGGGTGACCCCATCAGAGCCGGTGATCTCGTCGAAGAAGCTACACAGTCAGCGGGAAGCTCATTATAGCGAAGGACATACTCACATGGGACCGATGTTTGGCGCGGATTGTGCGAGGATTCCGACGCGGTTGTCTGCATCTGTTAGCAAGATTGCTTGGATGTCTGATAATACAACCTACTCAGGTAGCTTTGGGCATCGGTCTCAATTGGCGAATCCCACGCCTCGTAGAAGTCGTAGAAGACAACATCGGGATGCGTGAAGACCAGATCAGTGTTGGTGTGGTCTATCAGATTCTCGCCCACAGGAAGCTCGATCCACTGCGATTCTTGGATCATCGTGTCTCCATCGGCGGAGTTCTGCACAACAGTCAACTGGTCCTTAGGGCCAATTCCGCCTATCTCTCCGTCAGCTGGACACTACAGATTGATCAGAGGGAGCTTATACTTCGCATAAGGATTTTGGCGCTGCCAAATGTCCCCGCAGAGAGCACGACCCGGCCACTGTCCGTCAAATTGACAGTTCCTCCATATCCTCCATCAAGCGTGGGCTCAACCTCAACACCCGTCACCTTGCTACCACTGCGGACCACTCGCTTTACTGTGGTATTCAGCCACAGATCAAAGTTGTCTCTTCCACTGGCCGAAACAAGATAGGTTGCGAGGGGTCCACCGCGCTCTCCGTGAGAAAACATGTACGGGGTATGGCCTAGAGTGTGGTTCTTTTGGTCTGGGTTGTCGTTGAGGTTCAGGGAACGATACCCTCCAGCAAGCAAAGCATTCGACAGAACATTAGCCCCCTGTTGTAGATACAGACGGCTGTCTGTAGATGGGGTGATTGTGCCTGGAATCCGCGAAAAGACCCTGTCTGTGGCCGGCAGCATGTCTGCCGACTGCCACCCCGACGGGAAATTCACGTCCCAGTCCAGGGGGTAAGGCTACATTGTCAATACTGCAGGTACGCAGGAAGGCTATGGAATTAAGACTTACTCTCCACCAGAGTCCCGCGTTGACGGCGGTGCCGCCACCGAGAACACATCCGGCCATCTGGTCAACACCATCACACGCAATCCCCTTGGAGTCGTGCCAGATCTGGTTGCACAGGCCCGGGACATCGAAGCGAGTCAGATTGGTCCCGTCCAGCCAAGCGGGCTTCATTGTTCCACCCCATCGTCCCGAGGAGGGAGGACCCTTCTCGATAAGCAACACCTTATGGCCGGCTTCACTCAGTCGATCCGCCAGCGGGAGTCCACCTGCGCCACCGCCAACAATAATGTAATCATATGTCACGCCGTCAGGGACAGGAACAGGCTCAGGACCGGTACCCCCACCGCCATTGCCGGAGCAGTCTCCAGGGACGGTCTTGTTGGCCAAAGCGGTCCATTCCGCATACGATGCGCTGGCGGCGTTCTTGTCCAAGGTCGCCACCCATATCGAACCGCTGTCGTGCTGCACCAGAGAAATATCATTGGGGCATGACGGACTGGTCGGGCTCTCCGTAGCCTGCGCCCAACCCAAGACCAAGCGACCTGAGCTGGTCTTTGCAGAGCCAGTTTGACCGTTATGGTTCCACGACAGACAGCCCTCGCAGCGAAACAGGAGTGTGAAGTGGGTCGAGTTCACAGTTGAAGTTATCTGGGTAACCGTCGCATTCCCGGCGTAAACGTCCGGCATGACATAGCCAGAGGCAAATCGTAGGGAGGTCAAAACGGTGTCTTCATAAGGATATGCCATGAAAAGCAAGTTGCTCGTCATGCTACCACCCATGGACAGACCACACCATCCGCCCGCGGATGTATCAAGGGCACATTCCTATGCAAGGTTAGGCCGCTTCAGTCACTAGAGGGGTAACTCTACCAGATAGCCGATGAACTCGGTGGCATCAGTCGTTAACGCGTCGCTGGGCAGGGCAACACCAAATGTCATGCCCTTAGTCACGGTGCCGGCTGGGACCTTCCATGTATCAAACACGATGCCGGTGTCGGGATGAGTGTACACCACCGGGGTGCCGGACTGTCCCAGACATGGCTGCAACACTGAACAGGAGATCAGCCAGCGTGTTCTACTAGTATGATGTATGGCAATTTACCGGTGCTGGCCGCCAAAAGCGTGCCAAACAGACGAACGAAAAAGCCCATCGTGAATCAAACGAAAGTCCACGATGAGCAACAAGAGGCAGATCGACCCAGGAGGGTTCAGCCAGAAGATATACACTCGCAGCAGTCGACATGCCCGAGGGTGAACCTCATCGATAGACGGCATGACGGGCCGTCTGGGCACATTCTTCCAGGATCGCTGCATGCATGGCCGTCGGAAATTAGATGATTCTTCTGGGCAGGGATAAGTGGAGAAAGGAGAAATTCAAGTCCGTCAAGTTTCTAGAGACCTGCCGAGCTGGACGGATTTTCTTGAGGAGTCCGATCCCTGCATAGTATTCTCAGGGATCGCACCATTGTTACAGGTTCAACTCTCCGCGTCTCGATTTAGACACGGTGATCATCCGTCCCTGCGGCACCACGGAGGGCTGAGTCTCGGACTTCATCTCCCAAGGATATGACAACGTCATTTAGCGTGGCTGACTGGGCCTCGGCGCTGGATAGATGGAACATATCCAGTCTCATGATCCATTCAAGCTTCCACGGCTCATTTAAATCCAACGCCTCTGGCATGAATCGGCCAACTGCACCCACTATCTAGCTGGCTGTGGTTGATATGAGCCCTTGGCATACCTGCATTTATCCCATTTTCCCCGTCAGGCTTGATATAGGCTTGGAATACTTCCGGATCGTCGGCCACGTGAACCCCGCCATGGCTTCATTCTTCAGCCGGCAGTTAAGGATGACTGCCTGGGCAGGGGTCGTATCCTGGAAATGGCCCTCAATGGGTAAAGGCCAGCTAGGACGGTGTCCTTCCGGCTAATTTTCCAGAATCACTGGGATTACGGCCCTTTGACTTGGGCTCACATGGTTCAATCCTGTCTAGGGCAGGATGGGTCTCGGTCTTGAGGCCAACAATACCTCATTCAATGTTTCATCCGACTGTCAACTGTTCAGGGATTCTCGGAAGTACTCCGTACATCGACCATAAAGGTTACAGGGGCTCTACCCACTTTCCAGGTCTCGGTGGCTTGCCCTCCTGACCACTAGGCTCGGATAAACCAGAGGTCCACGTAGTCAAATCCTACGTCGCAGTCGAATGACCCGCCACTTCGTGACAATCAGGACGATAACATCCAAGGATGAATGTATCCACCGGGTGAAGGGTCTTCTATCTGCCACTCTGTTTGATACTACATCGGGAACCGTAATCAAACCTGGATATAGCTTAAGGTTGCAAACCATTGCGGCGACCCTACGACACTTTCACCCTGTCAATATCTAACATCTTCCCAGGACAATCAAGTAGCAGTTTGTGATGATTCTCGCCCCTGTCTATCTGTCTTGTGGACAGATTGACTCTTCCCTTATCTATCTTGGCGCACGCCGGCTGGCTCCGATCGCGTGCGGGGATCTTCGGAGATCTCCATGAACCATGGCACATATAACTCTCGTATATCTCTTAGATGGAACTAAAACCAGAGACAACATAGGACACAAATTCCACGATAGAACGAGATGCTTCCTCTTAGCGACCGACAGTTGGCCGACGGGGCCGAAGCGTGCCTCAAGCTCCAACGCACGGCTCAGGATCTCCACCAGAAAAGACCGTTCACGGCACTTCTCTTGGGCCCTGATAACACCACCGTTGTTATGTCATCCCTTAGCTTGTCCCATGTGAGACACGCCGAGTGCGAGCTGGCACGCAATGCGGCCGAGAATTTCGCCCCCGAGTACCTGACCAGGTCCACCTTGGTGTCGACCTGGGAACCGTGTGCCATGTGCGCTGGAACAATCTACTGGGCCAACATTGGCCGGCTGGTTTACCTGGCGTCGGAAAAGGAGCTACAGAAAGTGGTTGGCGACGGCAATCCGGAGAACCTGACGCTCGACTTTCCCTGTCGCACCGTGTTTGACCGGGGACAACGCAAGGTGGAGGTCATTGGGCCAGTTGCGGGCTGGGATGCAAAGGTCGTGGAAGATGCCAGACGCTATTGGGGCTCTGCGAGCCACCGGGAGTGACGGATGGAATCTATGAGATTTGTCTGTGTAACCTGCCGCGGACGTATTTTATGCAGAATGATCATCATACCTCCCACCGGGGAGATGCAGAAAATGACAAGAATGCCGAAGATTATCCACTCTGTCTCCAATTGTACGCCACCGACCCTCTTCTCCTCTCCGTGGGGAAGACGATTGTTGGTCCATTCCCACTTGTTCTCCAGTTGGAATTAGGGCTTGAGTAAGCTGGTGGGCCGGAAGCCCACGGCAGGCGAATTTCGGCAGGGCAAAAGCTTGTGCAAAGCTTCGGTAGGCGACGGTGGGTCAGTCGGTCAGTCGGGGATACCCCAAATGATGAAAACATAGCTGCTCTTATTGGGGCATGGCTGTGGAGATGATGCCCGTGGAGAGAAAGCAGGCCGAGCCGACTCACCGAGCCCACGTCCCTGACTTTCGACGAGTTTTGACGAGAGGCCGCCCTTTAAGACGCTGGTGTCCTGCAGATAACTTTTGTGACAAGAAACACAGTCACATCTGGACGAGAAGGAAGATGGCGTCGGAGGAACGTCATATCGGCAGTCCTAGGGATGCCGCTTTGGAGCAGAAGATCTCCGATTCGCACCGCGAGGGTCTCTCCCAGGTGGTCTCCGAGCAAGAAGCATTGGCGCGAGCGCGATGTGCCCCCGAAGAGGCTCTCCCACTGTGTATTGTCTTCAGTCCCGGGGATCCCGACAACCCCCGCTGTTGGGCGAGATGGCGGAAATGGTACATCACTTGCATGGTCAGCATGTTGAATGTAGTGACGTACGTGTCGCTGTCCGGATCTTGATACGATCTGATGCTGACATTTATGCAGCTGTTTATGTGCGGGAAGCATTTCGTCGGGCGCCAGTCAGATCGCCGAGGAATTCAGCGTATCCAGTGAAGTCACGACGGTGTGCTTGTCCATGTACATCCTCGGTTTTGCAATCGGGCCGGTATGTTGGACTTGATAACAAGGATCACAGCAAAATATGATCTAACCCATTATCAATGCAGGTTCTTCTCGCCCCGCTCTCCGAGTACTTCGGTAGACAGCCTGTATACATCATCTCGTGGTTCATCCTCTTCATTTTTCAACTCCCGATTGCCCTCGCGCCGAACATTGGGACCATCATTGTCTGTCGACTGATCGGTGGGTTTGCTGGCGGAGCGCCTTTGACCAACACTGGCGGAACCATTTCGGACATCTGGTACATTAACCGTCGAAAAGTGTCTCTAAAATAAGGAGAGCTAATGTACGGCAGGGCACGGAATGAAAGCGGAGGCGCTATGGCTGTTTACGGACTGAGTAGCACCTTTGGACCCCCTATAGCGCTGGTCATCAGCGGATATATCGGTCTGAATCTCGGCTGGCGGTGGATTTTCTGGGTCCTCATGGCCATCACGGGGGCCTTTTGGGTTATCATCATTGTGACAATTCCCGAAACGCGCCACTCCATCATCCTACAACGCAAGGCGAAACGAATCCGAAAGCAAATGCAGACAGAGGGTCTGAAGTCAGCCGAATCCGCCCACGACATGAACGCCGGAAGCCGCAAGGGTTTGCATCAACTGTTTGCCATTACCCTCACGCGTCCCATCCGCTTTCTCTTCACTGAGCCGATTACACTGTTCTCGGCGATCTACAACGGCTTCGTGTACGGTCTGGTGTACCTGTTCAACGAAGCATTTCCGCTTGTTTTTGGCCCTGGAAAAGGCCACGGCTTCAATGTCGGCCAGCAAGGGTTGACCTTCCTGGGGTTGGCTATCGGTCCGGTGATTGCATTCTGCTTTTATCCCCTCCAGGAACGGTATTATCTGCGCAGGGTCTCGGAAAATGGCGGAAAGGGGGTTCCAGAAGCCCGCATGTGGATGGCGCGTGGCGGCGCGATGTTGATTCCCATCTCGCTGTTCTGGTTCGCCTGGACGAGCTACCGCTCTGTACATTGGATTGTGCCCATCATCGCGTCGGCGTTCTTCGGCGCGGGAATTTACATTGTCATCCTGAGCATCCTCAACTACGTGGTCGACAGCTATCAGACGTATTCTGCTTCTGCTCTGGCGGGAGTCATTCTCTGCCGCAATCTTGTTGGCGCGGGATTTCCTCTGTTCGCCACGCAGATGTACGAGCGACTGGGATATGAGTGGGCGTCGAGTTTACTCGGGTTTATCGCGATTCTGCTGGTTCCCATTCCGTTTGTCTTTTTTTACATGGGACGAGGAATCCGCCTGCGCAGTCCGTGGGCTCGCGAGCATTTCGATCAGAGTGATGATAATCCCCACTGATGTGTCAGTTGATTTCATAGAGTAGAGAATATAGAGCAAAGAGGCATGTATACTTGATGGAAAATCAACAATCTCCATGATATATTTTGCTCTGCTCTACTGGGATTGTAATCCTAGTGGTCTTGGACTAATTTTATGTAATCTACTTCTCACACTCAGCTAGGAACACAAAAGAATGAATACGTAGTTATCATGTAGTACACTATACCTTTTATCTCATTGATTGAAGTGAAACAATTATTCAAGGGCGGCCTCTGCCTGTTTCATCCTGGTGGGTCTCTTGACGGAATGCGTGGAAATAATGTCGCCACAGCTTCAAATTTATACAGACGTCGCCGGTCTCTTCTACAGCACCAGTAGACTCTCCCATGAACGTGGGGGATCCGGCTTCCTGACATCTTCAAAATTTCCATTATAAAAGAATACCTGAGCGAATATTGTCTGGTGCACACCACACTAAACTCTGATCTTGCGGTCTTGAGATCGCCGCCACTGCACAAGTTAATCAGCTTCCTGTCACACACCACAAGGGACCGGAGCTCCTTACCCTTGGATTGAGCAGATAGACTGGTATACCGAGCAGGAAAATACCCGCGTTGATGCCCGCCAGGATCCCCATGGCCGTGGCATAATCGTATTTCTCCACCATGGGGTTGATGCCATAGCTTAGCCCAAACGCGATGATATTCTTCGTGCCAACAACGGCCACGAGGGCCGGTCCCGGATTTCGTTCCCAAGCCTCGGACGCGAATGACGTTGAAACAATCAAGACAGAGACAAAGCTGACTTGGAATAGAGTCCATCCCATGTACGGGCCGCCCCAGGTGGCATTTCCGGTGGCTGTCAGCCCGTAGACGACCAGCGACAGCACGGCGAGAATGCCAGGCAGGACAAGCAACGGCAAGCGATGTTCGGGGGAGTGGATGCCCCCGGCTCGTTTCGCCATCCACAAGATGAATCGGTCGCCAAATATGCCGGCGTAGAGCATTCCACCTATACCGCCAAACACGCCTCCCAAGTTGATGAGGCCAATGTTTTCCGCGGCCCAGTGGTAGTTGTTCTGCAGAACGGTGTTGTAGGTGAGAGATATTCCGATAGAGGATCCGAGGACGATGGACGAGAGTAATGTTGCGTAGAGAATCGCTGGGGAACTGAATGCCTCCACGATCTGAAACCAGGTCTTTGGAACGAGCTTCCAGCTGTTCGGCGGCGGCGGTGACCACGGCAGGAGCATCTGTCGATAGGTTTTCTTCGGCCGTTGCTCATCCGGAATGTCGTGGGTGTCGTTATTTGCCTGAATATATATGTTGTACTCTTCCTCTGTCAGAAGACGGGTGACCCCGAACTGATCCGTGACCACAAAGCGATCGCTGATAAATTGTGAGCGCCGGTTGTATCTCGTTTCGAATCCGCAGAGAACCACCAAGGCAAGACCCACGCCGACAGCAATCGTAAACACCCAGTAGTACCACTGCCAGGCCAGCGCCGCTACCTCGTACGAGCTAGCGAGGTTCAGGCAGCCAGTCACGACATTCTGCGCCGCCCAGTACAGGCCGTACACCATGCCGTGTTGATTCACAAACGTAATCTCCGCCAGGATCAATGGGAGCACCTAAGACTGTTGAGCACGGCAGAGAGATCGCGAGGACGGGGTAATACGAACGGACTCAGTCGCTCCAGCGGCAAGGCCTTGAATGATTCGAAGCCCAAGATGCTGCGCCCATGTACGGGAGAGCGCGCATCCGATGGTAGCCCCGAGGAGGATGATTGTGGATATGATTGTTGCGAATCGTCGACCAAAAACCATGGCGAGAGGTAGAATTAGAAAATTGCCTGCAAGTTGACGATATTAGATCTGCGTCAATCAAAGCAACGGGTTTCCCTACCAATCCCCACAAACAAGGATGGGAATGTGGACAACCAAACGACTTGATTGACACTATGCCCTTCTTTCGCATACATCTGGATGAAGGTCTCCAGGATGGCGCCCAGCCCACCGACGACTGACAAAGACATCGAGGCTGTACCGTCTCGTTAGTCGCCAGAGATGCAGTTGTAGTCGACTCTACTTACAAAACCAACAACAGCTGACAATGATGCCGACCTTTTCCCAGAACGAGAAATTCAACGGATCATTTGGGTCACGGCTCGGAATCGGGAGCTGCTGTATCTCGCCATCCTGATTAACGAGCAAATGATCGGGATTGAACAGCTTGTCCTGCTTCACGTCTTCCTCTAGGTCAACTGTCGGTTTTTGATCCATCTTGGGCGACACCAGCAGGCGGACCCCAAGAAATCAGCAGCGAGACGGCAGGCTTTTAACACGATTTGCCTGCCCGCATTGTCCATCGGCAAATACTCTCCGCCCCAGACATCGCGCGTGATGTACTCGGGACCTATATCGCGGAGTGCCAGTCGAGAGACAAGCCATTCGTCTTTCGGAGTCGGCAGTGGGGGATACCCCCCCGCATGCCGACTCCGGATGGGGCGCCCCAGATTGTGGGTTCCCCACAGAGAGGAGGTGGAATGCTGCATCGTGCTGCTGAAATTGCAAGAATATTTACTGGAAGAGTTAGATGAGGCTTGGTCCAGGCAGGCTATCTCCTTCAAGTGCCCAAGACGAGCTAAATCCAGTGACAGGCAGTGAAACTATATGGAAACCAAAGGGTGGGTCAAGCCGTCTTATTACGGATTTGATATGGCTGTTGATTTCACAGGAGCCTAACTCTATTGTTCATTAAGGTGTTCTGCTTTGACTGCCTTAAGTGCTACTACCAAGTAAGCCATCGTATGTATGTGCTGAAAATGAGGGTGATGGCCTGTGGTGGCTTCTCCGCCCCACCGCCACTTTCCGATATCCGAGCAGGACCCGATTTAGTGTTGTTGAGTAATTACTGCCTAGAGGCCGTGCTCTCCTACAGCTACAAGATAGTTGGATTGCCATCTGTAGGATTCGGGATGCTGCAAATCCATATTGAGGCATCATATAACCGTTAAGGCTGTCAGCATCCGTGCAATGCGAGTAAACTTGACTATGTTTCCATTGATGCAAAAGAGAATTGAAGAAAAGAACACGGGATGCACCTCAATCGGCAATTATGCCAAAGGAATAGAATGTACCGTCCACAAATTCCCATTCCAGTCGTCCTTAAACTAGACCACGGGCCTCAAATAAGCGTGCTCTAAGTGTAACTGATAGTTGCAATCCCATCAAATGCTAGGCTTGCTTGTCTGAGACGTCGGCGGTACAGCCACGCAGTAGCAGTATCCTGCAAGCAGGTTCTGACACGAGTTCCCGACACTTGGATTCCACTGCATAAACTCGGAGAGCGTGATGTTGGGATATTTCTGCGTCACAATCGAAATGCAGGTATCGCCCGGCCGTGCCTCATACCACTCGGTACAGCTCGGTGCTGTTGCAGACTGGGTTGGAGATAAACAAGTTACAGTAGGCTTTACTGTAGTCGTAGTAGGCTTTGGGGTCGGCGCTGGAGTTTCGTAAAGAATTAGCAGAGTACATATCAGTTGGCGCAGATCAAGCTTACGCGAGACACCGATGCACACATAATAGCCAACCCACAGCGTCTCGCAGGCTGGCCCAACCGCAGGGTTCCACCGGTAAAAGTCATCAATGTTGATGCCGTATTGTCTCGTGATGGCCCAGCAGTTGTCTCCGTTCACGACGCGATGATACCGATTACCTTGTTTACATGTTAGCGTTCGACTGCTTCAATGTAAATGAGAGTATGCATACATTCCGGAACAATCCCTGTTTGTCGAGGATAGGGGGCGGTAGTAGCTGTTGTTGCAGAAATGTCTGATTCGGTGGTGTCCACAGCCTTGGCGAGGACGAGGAGCGTACAATGGAGAAGAAGCGTGATAATCATGGCGGCAAGGAGTCCAAGTGCATTGTATATCGGCGGATCAATGCTGCCGAGGTCTTCATGTTCTCTGCATCAGCTATTTAAGGTGTCCATATCCCAGTAAGATGACCAGATCAGGGATGAGAAGCAGTCTCATGATGTAGTACATGACACTCTTGGGGGCCGATTTGTTACCAATCTGCCCAATTTATGTATGACTGGGTCCTACCCAATTCCATGCAGTCCGTGTAGGATTGCAGTAACGTACTGCAACTAGTCGGCTGCAGAGAATAGGGTCGTTCGGCGCATCCGTGGGTAGGACAGTCGGCTGTTCTCTGCAGGACAATGTTAGTCTTACCAGTGGCAACAAATTCGGCTGTGACATCCTTTATTTCTGTGAGACACAACAGTATGAACATGGGTTGTTTGTCGTCCAGTAGTCTTACTCTCGCAGTCACCAGCCATGCAATATGAACTCCGCGACCCTGGATCCCACAGAGAATGGAGCAGGCTAAAAGGAATCGAAAGAAGCTGGTACAAGTCATGCCATGGCATGGGCATCCGACGTAACGCAAACACCAAAAAGCAAGCTTGCGCGAGCCATGATCTCAATATCAACGCTAAAGTTTCCCTGGAAAATAACGCCCCTTCTTCCTAGCATCCAATGCCCACTGATCATCATGTGCCAACACCGTTTCTACCGGCCCGAGCTCTGTCTCTCCCTTCTCTAGCTTGCGGATGTCACGAATGGTTTCCATTGCCATGCCCCGGTCCGCATGTATACAGCATGTGCGACCTGCAATATTTGGATCATTCCATTCCGCAATAGCCTTCTCGCCAGTCAAGAGCCGCCGATCGTGATAAGCATCACCGGCCAGATATACATAGCGATCACCGCCAACACGACAGAGCAGATTAATGTGGCCTGGGAGGTGGCCAGGTGCGTTGACTATGTACACGCTTTGATCGCTGAAAAGGTCAATAGCGTGAGAGAAGTGCTGCAATGGTGCCCAGGAGTTAAAATTTATATGTGGGAACCTAGATGAAACTTGTGCGCTCTGGTCACCATTCCCGTGACATGAGACTCCGTGGCCGGGGGAGTGTAGCTCGATTATCCGCGTTGAAGGGAGAAGATCGGCTTCAAAGTGACTGTGACTGCCGTTGCCAATCTTGACCTTCCCGCGCAGTAAGTCAAGTGCCCCATTTCCGACAACAAAATGGGAATCAGGGAAGTCGCTCGGCATCCCAATATGGTCCCAGTGAACGTGGGATAGTATCACCAGGTCAACGTCGGATGGATGTAGCCCACCTCTTGCTAGCGACTCGACAACGTCGGGATGGCCATGGAGCGGCTGCCTTGTGAGTGCATGCTTGTAGATAGGTTCGCTATACAGGGAAGGGTCTCGTCGTATTCCTAGGTCAAAAACCAGGCGGGTAGTTTTTCCGTCGACCGCTGATGTATGCTGGATAAAATAAGAAAGTGACGGAACGGTCTTTTTGGCGTTCTCGTCGTCGACTGGTGTGACGAACAATCGTTCGGGGAGGGTCAATGAGCCTGCATCCAGGACATGGACTGTGACTGTGGAAGTATTCGACATTTCCGTTGGCAGAACTTGATCGTCAAATGTAAAGTGGTTCCCAGTGTATCACTTCTGAGGCTTTGGTAGGTTTGTCCTATCGTGTTCTTGAGATGATAGTGTGCGGAGGATAGAAGAGCATGAAGGTGCAGAAGCGAGGCCAGGCCACTCAGTCTGTCATTTCGAGGACTCTACGTAGGAGTCTGGTTGATACCCCGCAATATGAAGCCCATGCGGCTTCCTACGGTTGGGGTACACTACATCCTCGGGATACTGACAAAGATCTCCAAGTTATGCTTCCCCAACGCTCCCCGAGAGCCATAGAGTGAAATTCTAAGTGATGCATCCCGAGATATGTTCACTTATTCTAGAGTATCGGCATAAAGAAAGAGTGTTTTTGAAATCAAATCCACAGCATTCCAGGTTCTCATTCCCTCCAGTATCAGTCCCCACGATCTCACAGCCTTGGCTCCCATAAGATCAGGAGCGGTGTCAATGACGGTGGGATTACCCTCTGGCATTGACGATTCCACTTCACGCAGTGTTTCCTTGATAGCGGCCAATATTGCTTGCTCAGAGGCATCTAACGGATTCCCATAGTCTACCTCTGTTGCTTTAATAAATTTACTGAGTAGAAACGCATAATCCAAGGCGCATACGGCGTGCATAACAGACCAGCTGGGGGCACGTGCAACAGAATACACGCCCATCTGTACTGGAGGGCAAAGAGCTGCAATCTAGTCGAGAACTATAAGTGATAGGAATACTCAGAATCACACCTATCTACTTACCGCATGCCTTGCCGCTAATGTTAATGCCGACCCCCTCGGAAGATCCGGCAGATGGGTGAGTCGTTCTGCGATCCGGACATGATCTTGTTCCAGTAGAGAACGAACGGAGCCAATATCAACCACAAGACGGATGTATGCAAGATGAAATAACGCCTAATCAGGTCAGTAAGCGCACTGCGGGAATTAAAGAATATGCGATTGGAGGAGTACAGTGGAGTTAAATGCGATAGGACCGTGCTTGTCTAATGGACTTAAGGATGATTCGGGATTTTGCTCCCATTGCTGCTGCCATTTATTCAATGCGCGGCGTAGAGGAACAGAAAATTCCGAGGGTATCTCGCCGTTCCGCAATTCGGGTTGCATCAAATGTCGGATGGAGAATATATGCTGCATGAGAGCATGTATCAAGATGTGGCTTCCCAACGATGAACACACGGGCACCGCACCAGTCTTCCTTAGTAACTCCGTCATGCAGTCTTGGAAAAGGGGAGGAGTCTCGGACCTTCGTGCCGTTTCGAGCCATTCATCTTGTCCAGGGGCCTTCCATTCCAGTTCGGTGCATGGAAGTCTGAGATTGATGTCCGCAATCATGAGGGGAGAGGGGGTGTTGAATGTTACAGTGTGCAGATTGAAGAAACAGAATATGGTTAGCTTGGTACGTCGGGCACTTTCCATGCGCGCCCAGTCTTCCCACGTGGAAGGGCATAGAAGTGGTTCATCCAGACCATGCTGCCGAACGAGTACAGCGAGAAGGCTCTGCGTCGCAAGGGCCTGACGGACCAAAGTCATCTTGGCACCTCCCCATGTAGCCATGGCCATCATATAAAATAGGGCTTGTATGGTTTGCAGCAAGTCATCGTGGTTCTCGTCATGTCCCGTTGACTCGTATAGTGCTGTAGCGGATAATGTAGACTCTCGTCGTCGAAGTTGTTCATGGGCGATGGACCTAGCGAGCTCCAATAATCCAACCCCTTGATGTGACTCAAGACAGTACTGACTTCCGACAGCGGCAAGGGCTAGAATCAGTTCTGGGGCCATTTTTCGCAAGGACAGTGTCTGAGGATGCAATATAGGAAAGTGTGGATGGAATCCGTTCAGAAAGCCATGGAAATAGCGACTCAAGGCGTGCCTAGAGGGTAGTCTATAGATCTCCGTCAAGACAGAAGAGAATCCGGATAACTTGTTAGACAGCCACAGCCAGTCATCTTCCGAGACTCTCAGAAACTGGGGAAAACGCATGTAGGACCGGCTGGGATCCGAAAGACCTGGTGATGGTGATACCAGCCGTGACATCCCATCTGTAGGAGGCGGCATATTCTCATGGAATGTTGGCATATCAGCCGTGTCAACACTGATGAGGTCAAAGTGGACTGGGGATAGAAGGAAAGGGCCGCTCAACGGCAAGTCCGGGTAGAAGGATTGATCTCCAGTCGGTGGAAGAGAGACTTCGTCCAAGTAATGCAGCGAAATGGGTTGTTTTGGGAGATGAGGAGAATTCGTCTCAGGAATGGACACATTAGCTAGGGACTGCAGTTCGACTCCCTGATCCACAGTTTGGGAGGTGCATAGCTCGTCGTTTGGCGGGCCAGTGTCAACAGGAGACGATTCCAGAGAAGATGCCTGAACAGCTAGAACGAAATGTCAATAATACATAAGCAAAAAGCAGGTGCTCTGGACCAACCTACACTTGAATGTATCTGGTGTCACATTGGAAGCGTCCCGGTTGGCATGGGCAAGTCTTGTATGACGAGTAAGTAGATCGCTGTGACGTTAGACTCTCCGCAAGGCCAGAGGGGAGCGATATACCTTCGCCGACATGCATAGTTGCATAGGGTGCAATGATACGGCTTACGGCCGTAGTCTTTAACATCATTAAGCCTGCTATCATGCCAAAAGCATCGCACTTACGGATGTTGTGATGTCGATGGAGGTGCTCCCGCCGACTAAACTGTCTGGAGCAAAAACTGCATTTGAACGGTTTTGGGGTTTGTTTCGATGGCACTGGTGCCGTCGATTTTGGGGAAGTCAACGTAGCCATAGTGTAGGAATGACTGGTTATCCCCAAAACCAGATGGGGGAACGAACAAAATCGGGTAGTCGTGCTTATAAGACGGCTACTGGGTATAACCTCGGCAAATAGAGATTGGGGAAACGATGATGGAATGAAGTATGCGGGGAAACGGTCAACTCCTATATGTAGAGCTCTTTGCTTGGCCATAGTCATATCCTGCATCCTTGAGTCTTATTCGGACAGCCAGTGAATGAGCACCATGACGAATGACTCACAGCTTGCTTCCTTCCACGAACAGCTCTTTGAGGACGGACTCAAAGTCCGTCGAGCTGTTGTCGGTGATGCCTACGTCGATAGAGCTCTTGCAAATGGCTCCTCGGATTTTGCGCGACCTGGCCAAGAGCTGGTGACTGAATGGTGTTGGGGTCATATTTGGACGCGACCTGGGTTGGATAGACGACAGCGCAGTCTATTGAGTAGGACATCACCCTTTCACTTTGTTATCAGCAGATCCTGACCTATGCAGATCTGGGCATGCTTATTGCATTAAAGTCGTGGCCTGAATTGGCTGTCCATACACGAGGCGCGATTAACAACGGCTTGACGGAGAAGGAGATTTCAGAGGCTGTCCTTCAAGCGTCTGTCTACTGTGGGGTGCCTGCAGGAGTGGAGGCGATGAAGGTGACTGAGAGGACCATAAAGGAGATGATTGAGAATGGTGACTATAAGCGGGATTAGTATATGCGATCGAAGGGGAAATGATAATCTGCCATGTTGATACTGCCATATTCGGACCAGTGATCTCTGTTGTGGGTAAAACGATTGCTCAGAAATGGCATCTCTCAGACACTACTATTAGAGACAATATCGCTGCTAGAAATCTTAAGCAAGTAGCGGAGTGTATATTGCACAGTCAATGAACTTATTGCTGTATGTAGGGCAATGTCTCCCTCCGTAGACCCACAACTAGAGGCGCTTCCTACTATTCCTAGTTGATCTATTTCAAATGATAAGACAGTAACAGGAAGGGAGATTCCCTCCCTGCTAGACTAGTAGACACCCATGTTTGGGGAACGGCTATTTCTCCAACTATCTCGGGGTAACGACGGATCCATACTTGATCATGCCGCACCAAAGTACATAATATGAGACCAAACACGATCTACAAGCAGCTTTTCAAGTGCACACACATCAATATGGGTTCTCTCAATTCTGATGCCATCGGGTTCATAGGGCTCGGGGCTATGGGGCTGCCGATGGCCCAACAGCTCGTTGCGAAAATGGCAGCCACTACTCGGCTGTATGTGTTCGATATCGTCGAACAGGTAATGGACGACTTTGTAGCCATGTACCCGAACAGGGTAGTTCAAGGAAAATCCCCTCGCGATGTCGCAGAGCATTCGGTCAGTATTCGTGCTCCATCGTGAAATTGTATAGCTGACAGACTGCGATAGAAAATCATCATTTCCATGGTCCCAGAAGGATCGCACGTGAGAGCTGTCTATCTTGACCAGTCAACAGGCGTATGTTCTACTCCTTTGAACGATAAAACGCTCATCGATTGCTCGACGATCGATACAGCGACAAGTCTCTCAGTCAAGGAGCATATCGCCACCCACCATCCATCTGCATCATTCTACGATGCCCCAGTCAGCGGCGGGGTTCTCGGCGCTCAAAAAGGCGCAATCGCATTCTTCCTGGGCTGCGCGAAGACAGACCCCAACCTCAACCTCTTGACAGATACACTCAGCCTAATGGGAAAAGAAGTCATCCCATGCGGAGGACCATCACTCGGGCTATCAGCAAAACTGTGCAACAACTACCTATCAGGATTGATTGCGATCGCCAACTCCGAGGCGCTGAATATCGGGATGCGTGCCGGTTTAGACCCGCGTGTCCTTTCCAGCGTCTTTGGGGCTGGTACTGCGCAGAACGCCATCTGTGATCAGTTCAATCCCTGTCCTGGGGTTGTGCCGGATGCGCCGTCATCGAATGACTACAAGACGGGATTTAAGATCCAGCTGATGAAGAAGGACTTTTCGCTGGCGGTTGCAATGGCGGAGCAGGTTGGGGCACGCTTGGTCTTGGGAGATGCCGGGCTGAAGACATATGAGGAAGCCTCGAACGATCCCCGATGCAGGGACCGGGATTCTCGGGTAGTTTTTCGCTTTTTAGGTGGTGACGAGTCGTGGGCTGAGAAGCTCCCATCAGCGAGTGAATAGTGAGAGCCAACAAGTGTACCGCCGATTGTTTCTCACCTCATGACCAAGACAGAGGAAAGAAAATCCTTCAGAATATACCCTGGCCATCTTTTGAGCGTTGAATAATCTGAACCAGCGCCGTGTAGTCCGTAGGCTGGATGAGCTTCAGCGTATCATGGTAGACTTTGTGATTCCTATTGTTTTCGAGTGATCCCAGGACCAAATGGTCTTTCTGGCAACAGCCCAGGACACCCTTTCCGTTGACCTGAACACAGAGACCACAGCCACACAGGTGTAGTACTCCGATATGCGGCGGCAGGTTCTTCAGGATGTCAAACTCGCGACGTAGATCATCTGAATCATCGGCAAATTTCCAAAGATAAGCCAAAGTAGAGACACGCATTTTTGCACTGAGTCGGTTCTGCTATTCAGGTCAATATTTGCCTTGTCCCAACGACGCAGCCGCATCAAACCTGTTTTTCATCTTGGGCTACTTCCCAACCCAAAGCGCGTAGGAATTCCATCGCCGACAAACAAATATCGTGGACCACTAGCCCGGGGTTTCTATTCCTATCCCATGTCCCCATTGCAACGCAAGGGCTGTTTGCAGGAGGTAGGTCCATCATTGCATGACGACATTGGATAGGTTGCGGGACTTCGCGACGTCGGACGGTCGACAAGGTGATATCCCCGAAGAGGACTTTCAGGAACATGGCAAAATACACCCAGGGTTCTCCGGATTGGTCGAAAACGCCTTTCACGGCCGTGAGATGGCGAGCTCTTCCACTCAAAGTTGTGTCCGGATCAGACATGTTGTGGAGCCGTTTCGTCGCCGTAGGTTGTAGCGGATGAAGGGCTGTAAAACAGACTGTTTTGGAGGGATTCTTTCCCAACAATTTTGAGACAAAGAAGAGAGAAACACAATGAAGTTGGTACTCGAGTTGAGTTTACGCAGCCAAACACCTGAAGAGCGGAAGTTGGTACAACGGCATGCCCTTGCCCTTAGCCCTGGCTCCTATGTTTGATTTCCTATTTCGTCATTTTGAAGAACAGGGACACCTCACCCTTGGATAGTTTCATTGCTATCTACTCTGACAAATCCACCGTTTAATGTGCATAGCTCTAGAGTCCGACTCCCTGCAGAGCAAATTTGTGAATGATCTAACGCATTTCAATAGACAAGCGCCCTCTAAGTATTAGTTAATCGTAGTATGTGTCGTAAGCAGAATATGTACATCATGATTCTATATAATATGCAAAGACAACCTCACGCAATCCCCTGTGTCATATTTTGGCTCTTCATGCCGGGTGGCGTATACCCGTAGCGACGCCAATTCTCACGCACCCACCACTCGGCGATGTGGGCGGCATCTCGCAGCCAGTTCACGGCATCTACCCCATACTCTGCATCCAGCGTCTTGGCCAGATCCACCAGATTAAAGTCCGTCACGGGCTGGAGCTCATGAGGGTCGAGGGCGATGTTGGTGAAGCGCCATTCGAGGTCGTCAATCAGAGGGACGACCAGGCGGTATCCTGGGCGCGCGGCGGATCGCACCGCCAGCCAGGATCCGCCCGTGTTCATGACAGTAAACTGCCAATCCTGGATATTTCCGGCCTCCTGTGTGAGAGGGCGGATCATGGACTGCCCTTCATACAAGCCGCGGACATCCTTTGCGACCGTCGTGCCGTTGGGACTGAGCGAGGACGATTCGATCAGCAGGTCCAGGATGGTCGGCAGGATCTGGTCGGATATGACCGGGGTCGTGATTTCAACGGGCGGGAGACGCGGATGTGCCAACACGATGGGGACCTGGAAGCTTCCGATATGAGGGTTGTCGTAAGGGGTGGATCCGCCGTCGTTGGGAAGAGACAAGCCACTGTGCGTGTTAGCGATCCGCTCGAGCAGGCCATGCAATCAGGGTATGGATAGCTCACTGGTCTCCTGCCATGGCGATCAAAGTCTCATCGGCGATGCCCTTTTCCTCCAGGATGCTCAAGATCTCTGCCAACCAGTCATCGATGAAGTGAATCGTGTTGAGATATCGATTGACGTTTTTGTTCTTGCTGGCCCAGGACGGACTCATGATTTGCTGGACCTTGTCGCCGGGGAGACGCCAGGGGTGATGCGTGGTGCCTGTCAGATGAGTGAGGAACAGACGGGTGTGGTTGCGCTCCGCGTCGTCGATGGCATCGCGGAGATACTCGCGCAGCTCGGTGTCGGCGTATCCGTAGTAGTTCACTTCTTTAGTCAGTGGCGGGTAATGCTTCGCATGTCTATCCCGGATGCTCTCCTTGGTCTGGACATCGTGGAAGCCGAGGACGGGGGTCAATTTGTCTTGGTTGTCATAACCGTGCGTCACGGACTGCATCCACATCGAATGCCAGGGCCAGTGGGCAAAGTCTTCGGTATTGGTGGTGATGTCGGGCTGTTGATTGACTGCATCCAGCACGTGCGGCATACACGGCTGGTAGATATGGTGGTTGTACTCGCGATTGAAGTCGGCGACCAAGGGGGTGACGCCGCAAACGGTGCCCACCAGACTCTTGAGGGTGTAAGTGCCGGTGGTCACGGCGTTGCTGGCACTGATTCCACCGTACGCTTTTTTCCCATTGAACAGATTATCGCGATGATCGAAGCCTGTTGAAAACCCCGTGAGGTATTCGGCGGTGCGGGTCAAGTTCCGGACCCGCTGCTCGACTTCCAGTGGGACTTTGCGATTGGGATAAGAGTCCACAATCTTGTTCCAGATAAACGAGTCGTTTCGCAACGGGAACACATCCGCCCGTGTACTCTCCAGCTTCAACAAGATCACATGCTTGATGCGCACGGAGCCATCGGCCAAAGCCTGGCGGATGGGCTCAAGAACGGGCTGATCGAGGTTGGCGAGATGGAGGGGATCTTTCGCTGGGTCATAATGCAAAGGTAACGGGTTGGCGGCATCCCAGTCTTCAAAGCCCGGAAGTGGCGTCGGCGGCAACCAGGAGAACGGAGGGGGTGCATTCAACGCGGTGCGTCCGTCCAAGAACCGATAGTCCCCGGGCAGTCCGGCGGTGTCCACCGGAGACAAGCGGTGCCGCGCATCGACAAAGGGGACCAACGGGAGGGCGCCGGACAAGAAGAGGTATGACGGATCGGAGGGACGGAGGGCGCGGAGGAAGAAGAGGGCGATGAAGGGAAGGAGTATGGTCAGCCGTTTGGTGATGGGCTCGGGTTTCGGGTATGACTTGGTTTTCCATTCGAACGGCTGGAAGGGGGCATCGAGGTCACTGTCGTCGTTGTAGTCTTCCTCGGCGACTTGGGCATACGTCTCGGGGTCGGGGAGGGACGGGTGTCGTGGGCGACGATGGCAGATGCGGTTGATCACCAAACGCCACGGCCAGACGAGCGTGGTCACGACAGACCCAGCGATACGGTGTACGGGGCGCGCGATGACGGAGGAGAGGCTGAGGAGGATCGCTTCGACGATGAGGAAGCCGGTCAGACCGGTGAGGAGGGTGCGGACGGCGGCTGCGTCGCGATGGAAGGTTTTGGCCTGTCGCCAATGGATCTCTGCGCCGGTGACGATATAGAAGGAGATGTTTGCGGAGGCCATGCCGGACATGATGAGACTGCGGGTTCGACGCGTCAGTAGAGCCCTTGTATTCCATATAGCATAGGGTAGGGGACGGAGTACCTGAACGGGATGACGAGGATGGCGGCCACCAGCGCCAGGGACGGTCGACGCCATCTGCGCGTGGCGATCCGGAGCAGTAGGATGGCCAGGACATCTTGGAAGAAAAAGGTGATGCCCCAGAGGAGGAATTTGGCGGGCGGCAGCGAGTGCAGGTGGGCGTACAGATGGAGGATTTTTGCACCTAGGAGGGAGAGGAGGGCGAGGGTAAAGAAGTAGCGGCGGGAAAAGTCCCAGCAGCGGTCGAATGTCTGGGCTGGCGCGGCCTGCACTTGGCGCACAAGGGGCAGAATGCTTCGATGCCAGCTGGCATGGAGGAGGCTGACGAGGTTCATGGCGGCAGACGCATGGTAGAGAGCCGGCGACGAGCTAGGGAAGAGTCTTGCGGGGGGACGCAGGGAAAGAAATGGAAGAGGAAGAGGTGTAAAATGCCGATGGGATCATGGTTGGGTCAGCGAGGCGGAGTTGATGGCGACATCGGCATCATCATGGCAGGCGCAGTGATGTTCCATCTATTGTCAAGAATAAGAATAATGATGAATGTGATTCTGAGCTGTTGGAGCCCTGCCCTGCAGCCTGAGAGCAAACTTCAGGGACTGAAACACTGCCCCACAGACCCTGAGACCCTGACCTATTTTTGGTACCCCGGTACGGCAGGGATTGCAGCCCGTCGAGCGTATACGGGGATTCCTCCTATATGTGAGGGCTTCCTTTCTGCTTCTAGACGCATTAGCGGACTTGGTCGTATAGTCCTGGGCATTGTTGTATCGCCTGAATGAGAAGACTCGGCTGAAGCTGTTTTGAGCAATAGGCACGACAACCTTCCTGTTCCGGTTAGGGCCGTCCCCACACCCGTCGTCATGCCATTTCTGCTCTTCCGATTGGTCTGCCGCATTAATAATATAAGAATATTTGTTACAATGAATAATATGAATAACAAATAATGATCATATGAATAGAAACAATATACTCTGTAACAGGACCAACGGAGTATAACACCGCCCCGACATATCGGTAGAGAACAATAGAAACTTCCGTCTCGCTCGTGCATTTCTTCCTCTGTATACCTACTGTATACCTACCTCTCTCGTCAAACCCTTAGCGGGTCCGGCCCACTGCACCAGAATACGAGAAGAATCTTGCGACATGCCAAGCAGGCAGAGACATTCTTCCATGCCGGGGGGTCCCTGGTCCCCACTATTCAGGGATTCAGAGTCGGTCGTCTCCTTCTCCTCGTGAACCATGAAACCCCAGAACAGGACATACATACATCCATACATCCATACATACATACATACTGTTATCAACCGATCTACCGCCGCCGTCGGCCCCTCCAGTATGCTCCCACCGCCATCGCCACACTCAACGCCCCCAACACCAACGTCGTATTGCTGACCGGCGTCTCTTCCGTCACGCGCCCGATATACGTCGCTTTCTTCCCCTCGACCTCATCACTGCCCGTCCCTTCCACCGCATAGTCCTCCCACTCCACCCGGCTCACCTCCTTCTGGTACTGCACCACCGTGCTGGGCCAGTTGTTCGTGATGCGCCCGTTGGCCTGCTTGTACCAGCTCTGGCAGTGCACATCTGCAAAGGAACTCTTCTCCAGCAGTCCCTGGATGCGCTCGTTGAACGCCTGCACCACCGCCGGCTGCGGCCGCAATGCCAACGTCTGGCCGCGCGTCTTGGCTTGCACCACCGCCTCAATCAGCGTGCTCAAGTACCGCGACTGCGCCTCGATCATCAGGATGATCGAATTGTGGCCCAGGTTCGTATTCGGCCCATACAGCATTCCAAAGTTGGGCAGATCCTCCACCGTCATGCCGTAGTACGCTGTTGCCCCGTCCTTCCACACGTCCGCTACCGACCGTCCATTGCGCCCGTACACTTGGACGGGATACATGAACTCGACCGTGCGGAAGCCAGTCGCCAGCACGATGAGGTCAAATTGTTGCTCCTCACCATCGGCCGTCTGGATGCCATCCGCCGTCACCCGCTCAATGGCCCGGGTGTTCAGCTCCACATGCGGCTGGTTAAGCGTGGGAAAGTAGTCGTCTGAAATAATAATGCGCTTACATCCCACCGCATAGTTCGGAATCACCTTGTCCCACAGCTCCGGCTTGTCGCGCAGCTGCTTCTTCATCGCCTCCACCGCATACGTGCGCGTCTCCTGCGACAGCTTCGACTCGCTGTTGGTGATGGCCGCGTGCGTGGCCTCGCGGAACCGCATCATCAGCGCCCGCTTGCACCACCGCACCGGCGGGACGTACTCGAGGAGAAACTGTTGCACCGGCGACACCGCCATGTCCATCCGCGGAATCACCCAGTTCGGCGTGCGCTGGTAGATGGACAGATGCGCCGCGGTTTTGGCCACCTCCGGGATGATTTGCACCGCCGTCGCGCCTGGGCCGTTAGCAGATTCCGGTTTGAGAGGGGAGAGGTACTATACCATTCCCGATGATGGCCACACGCTTGCCCGCAAAGTCGTAGCTCCAGTCCCATCGCGCCGAATGCATCAGTTTGCCCGTGAACTCATCCAGCCCCGGAATCGACGGCCAGCTGGGCACGTTGAGCTGGCCGACCGCCGAGACCAGGAACTCAGTGGTCAGGGTGTACGACTCGATGAACTCGCTGTCTTTGGCGCCCGACACGCCCACCTGGACATCCCAGCGGAGGTTGGTCTCGTCCCAGCGCGCCTCCCGCACGGTCGAGTTGAAGCGGATATGCTTGAACAAACCGTGCTTTTCGGCGACTTTGATCACGTAGTCCTGCGACGACATCAGCGCCGTCCGCGCAGGGTACTCATGTCACCTACCAAGATCTCTTCCTGGCCCGGATACTCGCGTGTCCAGTCGCTCTTCTGCTCAAACGAGTAGCTGTACAACGCGCTCCATACTGCGCCGCTTAGCTAGTGTACTTGTAGACCCACGCAGGCGCCCGCACATACCGTCACACGCACAGCCCGGGTATTTGTTGTCGTGCCAGGTGCCACCGACCTGGCTTCCTTTCTCCAGGATGACAAAGTTGCGACACGGCGTCCGGCGCAGGATATCGATTGCCATGCAAAGGCCTAAATCCCAGTGTTAGTCCCGTCAGTCACACGTAGAAGCTGTTGCTGGTGTATACCAGATAGGCCCGCCCCGATAATCACAACCGTCGAACGTGTGTAATCCCGGTTTCCTACATGTCGCGAGGGGTTGAAGTCTGCCATTTTGAAGATGTCTGTGTCTGTCGTCTATTCAGCTACATGCGCAAAGCTGTATCCAGCTCTCTCTGAAGACCCAGGTGGTTATAACGGCCCGGTCGGGACCTCGGTTAGCGGCGATCATCTCGAGCTGGCAGATGAGGGTGAGGCCCCTGGTGATATTACCGCGGTTGCACCATGTCCGTCTCTTCTTGGCGATGTTTGCCCTCTTGTGATTGTTATGATTGGAAGAGGCATTGTGAACAGCTGGGGGCTGTAGCATGGTGCAACCAAGCGATTGGGTGGCATTTGTATGCTTGTCTTACCGCTGGCTTATGGCAGGCCATGGCATGGTATGATAGCGATGTATGTATTAGTGAGGACTTACTGATTGTAACTATATGTCAGGTTTCTTATGCAGGTTATACTCCAAATTGTTTATGCATATCGGTGATCAACATATTGTATGTGTTATGCACGTCAAAGATGAATAAACCGGAACATAATGCATGACCCAAGAGTATTGACGTGCTAAACTTGAGTCGAATGGGTTCGTAATCACCCGCGGAGCATATTAAACTGCCTCTTCTGAATTCCCCTGTCGTGGGACGACTAATCCTATGTCCAAGGCATCGTATCCAGCAGCCTCTGTCCTCCCTGAAGCAAAACGCCCAGAGGACCCGTGTAGCGCAACGGACGAGGCATATGTCCCGTTCTGAATTTAACTGCCTTTTATTTGACACAGACGCGACTCTGCATCCGGGTCAATTCCTTCTAATGCTATAAGCGTAGGGTTAGTCGCGTAGTCGTATCGTGAGACAAGGTCCCTCCACTATCGTGTGTAAAGCACAAAGCAAGATATGCCTTCAGCGAGGTGGGACATCTAATGACGAGATTGACAGTGTGAATGGAAGCCCACAGAGTTTGTGTGAACAGACCACGTCGGTTCGAGGGCATATCTGGGTGCATAACGTCCGAAGTACACCGCATACGCATACGCATGTGGGCATATCTACATATACTTTCTGCAGACAGCACACTGACTTCGATCAGCCAAGCTCGTGCTGGCCAAACGCACAAGGGTATCTCTAACCGCGTCTTGAGTTTTCAGCTCTTGCTTTGTACAACCAGACCCATGGGAAGACCGGGACTTCCGACACTATCATGCTTAACAACAAAGTCTGCAGATTGCAGGTTATCTCAGGGAAGATGGTGAGCTGTCAAAGTTCTGTTTCCGCGTCATCTTCGAAGTCATCACGACTATCTCCTTAGTCCGACACTTTACTGACGTAGATCGAGTGGCAATGGCAGAAAGACTAGAGATAGACTTCACCGTATCATCACTGTATAAGGTGCAAGGAGTCATGTCTTCTTCTTCCCACTACATAGTGCTGGTAGAATCGGGCAGTTTCTACCTGAGACAGCATTCCCAAAAGTCGCAAGATACCTAGTACTCATCAGCTGAAGCGATCGTTAAGAATAAATGAGATCTATTCCTAATTAACGCCCTCATGCTCTTCATGCGTTATAAAACCATGCATAAGACAGTGGTACCGCATATACCAGCATGTGTCAATGTATATTTCCCCTGAACCACTCCGAGGACAGAAATTCAAGCCATCCCAAATATATATACCTATGGAACTATGATACAGAAAATATAATACACCTACAGCTTCGCAGGACGATCAATCTTCTTCAACTCCCGTCGCAAAATCTTCCCCGACGGATTGCGTGGGATGCTGTCCACGAAATGCACTCCCCCACGCAGCCGCTTATAGCTAATCACCCGATCACCAACATATTTGATAATTTCGTCGGCCGTCGCCTGCGATGGCGCGTACCCTTTGGCTGCCACCACATACGCCCGCGGCAGCTCCGTGCCCGACTGTCCACTCTTGATACCCGTCACGGCGACATCCGCGACGGCCGGATGGCCCAGGGCAATATCCTCCAGCTCAGCCGGCGCGACCTGGAACCCGTTATACTTGATCAGCTCCTTAACCCGATCGGTGATGTAGAAATGGCCGTTCTCGTCCGCGTAGCCCACATCGCCCGTCTTGTAGTATCCATCTTCAGAGAAAGACTCGGCATTCGCTTTGGGGTTGTTGAGGTATCCGAGGAAGACATTGGGGCCCTTCACCCACAGCTCGCGCGAGCGGCCCGTCTCGCCTTCGACTGGGGCGTATTTCGCCGTCATGTTGGGCAGTAGCCGGCCGACGGAGCCGAGATGCGTGCGGGCTTCGTCCCAGGTCTGGATTGTTAGCGCGGTTCGCTCGAGGCGGAAAGGGAGGGAGTTTTACCTGCATATGCGTGCATGGCGCGCACTCGCTCATGCCGTACGCCTGGCGCACGCTCAGGTTCAGCTTCTGCTGCAAGGCGTGGATGAGCTCGACGGCCAGCGGCGCCGCGGCGGAGAGCATCATGCGTAGCGAGCTGAGGTCGTACTGGGCGACGCGCGGGTTTGACACCAGCTCGAGGATGACGGGCGGCACAACGTAGGCGTAGGTGATTTTCTGGTCCTGGATGACGCGGCAGAAGGTGTCGAACTGGAAGCGGGGCATCACGAAGGTCGACAGGCCCAGGTAGACGGTGTGGTTGAGCAGGTAGGTGAGGCCTGCGTCGTCAGCTGGTCGCATTCAGTCTCGCAAAGTTGCAGGGCATACCGTAGATGTGGAAGAACGGCAGCAGGGCCAGGGCGCGATCGCCCTCGCCGTTCAAGCCGCCGCGGCACGACAGCACGCCCTGGTCGACTGCGGCCGACTGCAGCAGATTGGCCACCATGTTGCGATGTGACAGCATGACGCCTTTGGGGAGACCCGTCGTCCCGGACGAGTAGACGAGAAAGGCGAGTTCCTCGTCCGGCTTGGTGATCGGAGGCGCATGGGGGCCGTACGCCTTGCCATCATCGGTCAGTTCCTGCGGCAGCTCGTCGAGAATGATCACCCGGTCGTGGGGAATGCCCGCGCGACGGGCAGCTTCCAATGCCGCCGGCGCCTGCGCGCGCTGCGTGACGATAGCCTTGGCCTTTGCGTCCTTGAGCGGATGCACCAGCTCCTCGGCGCGATAGCTGGGGTTGACCGGACAGACGACACCGCCGATGGCGAGGGTGCCCCAGATCACGGGCGGCAGATCGATGGAGTTGGGCGCAAAGGTCAGCAGCACGTCGCCTTTGCTCCAGTTCCATTTGCGCCGCAGCGCATGGCCAAAGGTCAGGGCGCGCTGGCGGATTTGCTGATAGGTCAGAGACCGGCCGGAGGATGCATCGGAAAAGAGGACTATAGACAGCGATTAGTATGCGACCACGAATAGATGGACTGCTGCAACGCACCTTTGTCGTCGGCGTACGGCCGATCGCGTCGCTCAAACAGAAAGCTCCAGAGGTCGACCTGGGGGATGTCGATGGAAGGAAACGGAGAGGAGGCCATCTTGCACTGGACGCGAGGTCAAGACGAGTACGACCGCACAACCTTCCGACGGAGATCGATGAGTGAAAAGCAGCAAGCTGAAGAGCTGCCGGAGGGGACACTGCTCATCGCATTATAATTCCGATATGATATGGGTTGGATCGTCCACTGTAGCGGGTATGATTTGTACTAGTTTGGCCGTGCGCTCCACCCGCGCCTTCAGCTCCCCTTTCCAGTGTCTTGGATCGGGTGAAAAAATCAGCAGGCCTTTAGCATCTGTACATGAATCATTGCTCCGCACCCAGACGAGTATACACCTTACGATTCGGGACTAGAGCTCACGGGCTATCTACGGTAGCGTCGATTTGCTGCAATAGATGGCGCTGCGGGCCGCAGGATCTGGCACTAAAAAATTTTCTCGGTTCAGCTTCGGGCTGCAGGAGGTTCAATAATCGCACTGTTCCCCTGAGATCACTGCCTGCGAGCTCAATCTTATCGGACGAGTGGTTCCTGGCGTGGGTTCGCGCCAGGAAACCAGCATCCTTTACCTTCGACTAGGCGTGATCGGCAGGGCGATCCATCGTCGTCAGGGGGTGATTGGTAGTCGCCAGGCCCCATGCATCCACCCGGGACGTATCCAGAGCTCTCTGATGCCGAAGCCACGCCGGCTATTGACGGGGATTCGCTTGGAGCACCCGGTGGATCTGAATCTGAGCGTGGAAAAGTACCGAGTGTGGTGGGCCCGCTATCTTGGATGTCAGCACGTAATCGAGAGGCTGAAGGAGAGCATGATGAGCGAGGCAGCATCTGAAGAGGTGTTTAGAGTATCTGATTCAAGAAATAGCAGGAGATCATTCAGACCTGCAGCTCCAGCCATAGCAAGTCCTCTGTCCGGCACTTATCAGATGATGACCATGTTCCAGAAACTCCTGGCCATCTCCAGCCCGACCCGACACACGCCTCCCGGGTCCACTGGCGATCGTCGATCGGGTTCGATCGCACCGGAGTTGTCGACCGAGGCTTGTTTTGGGAAAAAAAAGTCCCAGCCGTGGTGGATTCCTAATCGAAGCTGTCCAGCGTGGTGGGATCGAGAGCTGTGGACGACTCATTGCAAGGGGGAAAAAGTAAACAAGGGCCGAGCTGGAATGTGAATGAACAAATGCATCACCAAGCATGAGCTAGACTTTGCTTCTCTCCCGATCTATCTACGGAAGACGCCTCGACATCCACATCAGCACATCCCGTCCTGCAGCTCTCGAGGCTTTAGGGTTTGCCAGGAGACGATCTCAAACCCAATGGGTTCACGGATGGAGCAAGATCTGCCTCGAGCTAATCGAGCAGAAAAAGAAAAAGAAGAATCCTCGGATGGAGTTGCACTTCCGAACAGGTCTGTCTCCATCTGAACTCGCACCGCGAGCCTGATACTGCGTGGAACCGCTTGTCCAAGTGGGTAAATGCTGTGACCATCGGGCATTCCGCTTGGTTCGCCTCCTTCCGGACGAGCCTACAGGCGTGGCATTTGATTTGGATTTGTTTTCTAGGCGAGAGAAAACGTGGTAATGATGGGCATATATAAATCAGCATTCCTCCCGCCCGTCGTGGAGATCTGAAGCTGATTTTCTCCTCAGATCTGCTGTTCCCTTCTTTCTCCCACATTCCGATACCATGCCGCGAATCCCTACGGCGCCCACGCACCTGGCCACGGCCTGCCGGACCTGGAACCGTCTCCAGGATCTGAAGGCCCAGAAGCAGATCAGCCTGGATGGAAACAGCCTGGATATTGCGTCCGTCGTGGCGGTCGCCTAGTATGTCAACACTGTCCTTCAAGAAGCAGACAAAATATACTGACCGGTCAGCCACAACTGCATTCCAGGCCTGTCCTCCGATCCCCAGGTCATCGAGAGCATCACCTCCAGCGTGGAGGTTCTGATGGACCATCTCGACCACGGATACTGCGTGTACGGTATGTACCTCCGCCTTTTCATCCCTTGCCGCGACATCCCACTGACGTACCCAGGTGTCAACACTGGATTCGGCGGCAGCGCCGACTCGCGTACCGACCGGGCCTCGGCTCTGCAGGCGGCCCTGCTGCAGCTGACGCAGGCCGGTGTGCTCGTGTCGGCAGACAAGGCCGGCGAGGTTGGCCCGTCTTCCCCGGGTCCCCATGCCATGCCGGCGGCCTGGGTGCGCGCGTCGATCGTCGTGCGCGCCAACAGCAACGCTCGCGGCCACTCGGCCGTCACCATCAAGGTGCTGGACGGCCTGCTGCAGCTGCTCAAGCACCGCATCACGCCCATCATCCCGCTGCGCGGCTCCGTGTCCGCGTCGGGTGACCTGATGCCGCTGTCGTACATCGCCGGCGCCGTCGAGGGCAGCCCGGACATCTTCGTGCAGGTCGCCGACCCGGCCGCGCCGGGCAACCCGCGCATCATGAGCGCCCGCGACGCGCTCCAGGCCGCCGGCATCGAGCCGCGCACCATGGGCCCCAAGGAGGGCCTGGGGCTCGTCAACGGCACGGCTGTCTCGGCCGCCGTGGCCAGTCTGGCCATGCACGAGTCCCACCAGCTCGCCGTCATGACGCAGGCGCTGTCGGCCATGGGTGTCGAGGCGCTCATGGGCACGGCCGAGAGCTTCCACCCGTTCATCTCGCTCACCCGCCCGCACGACGGCCAGGTCGAGTGCGCGCGCAACGTGCTCACGCTGCTGCAGGGCTCGCGGCTGGCTGTCGGTGTCTTCCGCGAAAAGGATCGCAAGCGCGCCGGTCTCATCCAGGACCGGTACGCGTGGCGCAGCGTGCCGCAGTGGGTCGGCCCGCAGCTCGAGGACCTGATGCTGGCCGACCGCCAGATCTCCACCGAGCTCAACTCGTCCTGCGACAACCCGCTCGTGGACACCGTCAACCGCGAGATCTACTGCGGCGCCAACTTCCAGGCCGCCGCCGTCACCTCCGCCATGGAGAAGACGCGGCTGTGCCTGCAGATGCTGGGTAAGCTGCTCTTCGCGCAGAGCACCGAGCTGGTCGACCCCAACTACAACAACGGTCTGCCCACCAACCTGGTCGCTGACGACCCGAGCTTGTCTTTCACCATGAAGGGCGTCGACATCAGCATGGCCGCGTACATGTCCGAGCTGGCCTACGTGGCCCACCCGGTCAGCGCTCATGTCCAGACCGCCGAGATGCGCAACCAGGCCGTCAACTCGCTGGCCCTGGTCTCTGGCCGCTACACCATGCAGGCCGTCGAGCTGGTGTCGCTGATGAGCGCCGCCTACCTGTACATTGTGTGCCAGGCGCTGGATTTGCGCGCCTTGCACCTCGCCTTCCTGGAGAAGGTCGTCCCGCGCATCGCCGTCGTCACCACCGAGACCATCGCCGCCGAGATGAACGAGGCCGAGCGCAACGCCCTGTCGGCGGCTATTGGAAACGCCATCGCCACCGCCTGGCCCACCACCACCCGTGTGCCCCTGACTGAGCGCTGCACCAAGACCGTGCAGGCCGCCGTGCCCGCCATCGTTGACGCCGCCTCGACGGCCAATCTGCGTCTGTCCGACCTCAGCGCCTGGCAGAGCCGCGCCGCGGTCGTCATGAACCAGATCTATCAGGAGACCGCTGATGCCTTCATTGCCCAGCCCCACACCGTGCAGATGCTGGGTGCTGGCTCCAAGACGCTCTACCAGATGGTGCGTGAGACGCTGCGCGTGCCCTTCCACCGCGGCTTTGTCGAGCACCCTACGAACCAGAGCACGGAGCTGGATGGCCGCGACAAGAAGACCGTCGGCTCCTGGATCTCGATCATCTACGAGTCCCTGCGCAAGGGCGAGCTCCAGGCGCCGCTGATGACCCTTCTCCAGGAGGTGGCGTAAAATGATGGATCACGTATTATAGAGGTTCTTTTTTATTTGATGGGTTGTGTTTATAGCCAAGACTGGACCAGTACATAATAATAATGCGATGTAACATTCACGGATCATGCTATATACACTCCAGCCGCTTATAGGAGTAACACTTGATGCAATTGTAAGTTATGAGTCTAGTCGGCGGTGTTGGCGCAGGTAAAGCTGGTCTTTGCGCTGTCGTCGTGAATCGCCTTGCCGGACACATACAATCCCAGGCCACACTGCTCGATTAGTAGGCGTCGATTTGAGCAGGAGCTTGGATACTCACCAGACATCCACCCATAAGCACAATCAGGATGTTAATAAACGTGAGGAAGATCTTGCGAGGAGACGAGAACCACCGTCCCCAGTTCAGATGCAGCCAGTAAACACCGCCAAGGCCATCTGCGACTGTTAGTATCCAGAGTGAACAGATTATAGACGAAGATCGACGGGTCCTTACAGCTGAACCAACTAGCGAAAAGTGAACTCTGTAGACGATTAGCTTTCACCGACCCAAGAGACGGACAGGATCAGCAACTTACAATCAAGCTCACGATATTGGTAAACGTCGGGATGCCTTGGGCAATGATCCAGGCAATCACCCAGCACGACACGCCAATTCCGACCCAGGAGCCGACCGACACCCAGTCGCGGCTGTGCATGCGGCCCGATCGGCGGAAGATGCGGACATAGATGTATTTCAATCCGACGTGTCCATTCACGACACCCGCACCGACAATCTGGACGACTATTAGCCCCTCGCGCCATCCAGATGCAAGGGGCGGAGTACTCACCGTGGGAATGGCAATTCCGTATGCGACTTTCTTCAAGACGGGGCCTGCCGATCCCAGAGCTGGCGAAGTCACGTCATTTCCGACGTAGTAGTAAATTACGACGGCAGCAACGACGTACAGACAGATCTCGAAGACCTGCAGGAGGCACAGCGCCTTGGGGAAATCCTTCGGCTCCTCCATTTCGGCGATCAAGCCAAAGAACGCAACATGGGCGCAATACGCGAAGACGATGTTAGTCACCGCAGTGAAGGCATGGTACAAATTGGTCTCGTTGGTGATGTTCATGTTGACGCCGCCTTTGTACTGCACCCCAACGCCAATCATGGTGATCATCACAGCGGAAAAGATACTCAAGAACGCTGGAGGTTCAGTCTACGTTAGTATCAGGAGATCCTCGGCTTCCAGGAGCAACGTACAGGCGATTGAGATGTAGGTCATGTTCTTGATGGTTCTCGGCAGGGAGAGCACCATACAGATCACCATACCCACGACACTGAAGACAATGGAGCAGGTGCCGTGATCGGTAATGGTGTTCATCATGACGGTAAAGGTGACAATGTGGCTCCCCATGATGAAGATGGAAAACAGGATCTGACCCAGTCCGAACAGTTCCCGGCCAAACCGACCCAGGAGGATCTCTCCGGCATCCGCCAGGTTGTGAATATGCGGGTATCGCTGACGAAACTGGCCGATGACATATCCGGTGTACAGTGCAACGATACCGAGTCCGACGATGAGAATAATTGCTCTGATGCAGGTCAGCAAGGCATGAAACGAGCATCAGGAAGTTTGACGTACGGGACCAGCCCCAGGGTCGCCAGGGTCGCCGGTAGAGACAGAACACCGAGCGAGACAGATTCAGCGATCATGACTAGGCCTATTAGCAAGTGCATTTCCAGCCAAGTCCATGATGTAGCTACATACACATGCCGCATTGCCTATTCCGTTAGCTGATTTCTTTCTCTTCACGACAGACTGCACATACCACCACTTCAGAGTCTTGTACTTGACTTCGGCAGTCTCTTCGTTTCCAAAAGGGTCATCATAAGGCGTCTGGTCAACCGGCTTGTGGAAGTCGTCTTCTCCGTCGCCGGCTTTCTCGCCATACTTGTTCTCAATGGGATCCGGCTGAGGATCCACGCCTTCCACGAGCATTTTGGACACAAAAGGTGCAGATATCGCACTGACGATGGGAGTAGTCGAGAATGGGTGACAGTCCTCACACGTTGACTCCGCCGGTCAGAGGTGGGGGAAATATCTCGAAGAGAAGCCGGGGTTCGCCTCAACAGAAATTTCTCGGTCCAGCAGTGGGTCAAGGCGTTGGGATACTCTCCACGATTTGGACCCTCGGGTTGGTCACGGACAGAGCCTGCAAAGGTCTGGGGTTGCGCCAGGCCAGTAGGATTGACCAGGAGGAAGCACGTTAGTCATGGAAAGCCGGCATCTCCACGGTGGAATCGTCCGGGGGGTTGATGGCGTCGCGTGGGATGATATTCTTATTACACATGGCATTGTTGGAGACGATTGTCCGATGCCTGCGTGAGATGCCATAGCAGGTACCACCTACTACTACCTACCGTGCTTACTGCTTTCGGCTGTCGACACTGCGTCTCGCGAGCCAATCAAAGGCCCTATTAAGTAACAGCTTTCGATTAGCTCGCTTAGCGCGGATCCACTCGAAAAGCTTTTTCACAAAACCGACACCAACCGCTTTTTTATGCTACTTGATAGGCTCAGAAAGCGCATCCGCCCCGCTCGGCAGAGTTCCGTGCTGCCTCAGGTGTCAACACAGTATCTATTACTAGATGAGAATGCCCTCCAGTCCGTCATTGGAGACATCTCAGCAGCTCCATCGTATTTATAGAGCGGGCCCATGGTGGCAACGCAGAATCTGCGCATTATCTTCTTATGTACAGAGTACGGAGAATAACATATAAGCTGATCGACATCGGTACCGGCTTCCTTTCATTGCAAGGCCCATAGATGCCATACACTGGGCGTGTGTTTGGAGTAATCCATTGCTCTCATTGCGTTGTAGTGGAGATATAGTTTGCCTCATGACACTAGGTGTAGAAAATATAACGTCATCGCATTCCAAGGGACGTGAGATTGTGTTCAGATCCAGCACCTATCGTTTGGAAGGTCTCCTTAAGCCAAGAGAATGATGAAGATTAACTCCTCTGCTAGCAAAACCTTGCCTATGCTTAGCTTGGATCCGTTCACTCCGGAGTCATGCCACGAACTTATATAAGCTGTGTTACCACATCCAACGTGTGCCACGTTCAGCCCAGAGGAAACAGAAGACTTCACAAATCTCCCGCTGTATATTGTGGGAAGCATACTGCTAGATTGTCATTGATACAAGTCCCAAAAGGAACGACTTGTGTACTATGATGCAGCGTGGACTATCACCACCAACAGTAGAAAGCCGGGAACATCTACTATATATTGCCTCAAGTCCAAGAATTGCGCACCAACAGTTGACATTGTATGGACACTCCCACAGAGTATACAAAATATTAGACATGCACTATCCTGTACCTTCTGAGTAGTTACATCACTATCCGTGTCTTGAGTCTACTCAACGATGGTAAATCAGCATCACGATTCTCCGAAGTTGGTCCAGCCATGGGCCTATAGAATGCGGGGTATATCCATATGCTAGCATTCCCTGTCTCAGCCGATTCAACGTTGTATATACTTGAATATTGGGAGATATCTATATCTCCAAACTGCTTCATCTAAGAGGGGTACCTGAATATACACTGTCCGTATATAAACGCCTACAGAGAACGAATGTTTTCCAATCCTCTCAGTCATCAACAAGATCACTGACCGATACGAAGGACTAGCAACCCATATGGTCCGGCGATATTCTGACGCATAAGCTATCGGATAACAATACCCCGACCCAAGACTTTCAACCCCTCATTTCATCACGACTGCACCATCCCAGAAATACTCTCACTTCCTCAGCACACGATGGGTCGTCTTCAGGACAAAGTCGCCCTTGTTACTGGCTCATCTTCAGGGCTGGGTCGAGCTATCGCAACTCGATACGCTCAGGAAGGAGCGAAAGTTGTCTGTGCAGATCTGACTCCCACGGCGCGTTCCCAGGTTCCAGAAGAGCTTGATATTACCACCCATGATGCCATTATGCAAGCCGGCGGAGAGGCGATATTCGTCAAAACGGATGTAGGAGATGCAAAGGCCGTGGAAGCTGCCGTCCAAGCGGCTGTTACGGAGTTTGGCAGGTTAGACATGTAAGCTCCTCGCCTCCGGTTATATATAATGTGATAGACTGACGAGTGTAGCCTCGTCAATAATGCTGGAGTTGCGCTTGAAGCCCGCCACCCAGCCAGGATCCACGAAACCGACGAGACCGTCTGGGACACGACGATGCGCGTCAACGCCAAGTCGGTCTTCCTGGGTTGCAAATACGGTGTTGCCCAGATGCTGAAGCAAGAGCCCCATCCATCCGGTGATCGCGGGTGGATTATCAACATTGCCTCGATTTTTGGGCTCGTCGCCGGGCTCCATAATCGTATGTCTGTTGAGACCGTCCCTAGAACTAGCTGACACACATAGCGTCGTATTGCGCGTCAAAAGCGGCCGTCAGCAACCTGACGCGCCAAGTAGCCCTGGAATATGCCGCTGATCGGATTCATGTCAATGCCTTATGTCCTGGATGTGAGTGCCCTTTCATTCGAGAGGATTATCGCTGACAAGCGCAGATACGCAAACGGCCATCTTCCAAGAGACAACTACCCATATGATCTCCTTGGAAGATCTCCAGCGACGCCATCCATTTAAAGGCCCGGGTCTTCCCGAAGACATTGCCCGTATGGCGGTGGTCCTCGCCAGCGACGATGCCAGCTGGATGACTGGGGCTTGCGTGCCGGTGGACGGAGGGTACACTGCTCGGTAGCTGGACGGAGCAAACTGAATGGCTAGGTAAATAGCGTTGGCCGTTTGAAGCCTAAGACATGATGCATTTGGTCGTTCTAATGTTCAATCACAATATACAAATTTGTGCCATGAAACGTTACCCAGTCTGTCCAATCTCACCACATGCAAGTTTTTCCCTAGTTCTGGGGAATATGCAAAGTCCGTACAGTCGTAAATACATCCCTGCTGTACTCACCACCCTCTCTCCCCGTCCCCGACGCCTTCATACCGCCAAAAGGCGTCCCCAGCTCACGCACCAACCAGCAGTTCACCCAGACCAGACCCGCATCGATCTTCTCGCCGACACGACGGATCCGGCCCCCGTCCTTGGTCAGAAGGACGCTGGCTAGGCCATATTGGCTATCATTTGCCTTTTGAATGGCTTCCTCCTCGGTCTCGAAGGGGCTGAGAGTCACAACGGGCCCGAAGATCTCATCGCTCATCAGCACGCTCGAATCTGACACGGTCAGAATGGTTGGTTCGATCCAGTAACCACCATGCGGTTTCTCCGGGGGTACGGAGCCTAAGTGGAAGACAGCGTTCGGGTCCGCAGCCGCGAGAGTCAAGTATGATCGGATTTTGCTATAATGAGGCAAGGAGACCACTGCGCCAACGGTTTGGCCAAGGACGTAGTTTTTCTTGACGTATTCGACAAATCGCGGGACGAAGTCGGACCAGATGTTCTTCTGGATGTAGACTCTAGATCCGCAGAGACAGATCTACTGCCGTTAGTTAACGTACGAATGACACTGCGTGCGACCTACCTCGCCCTGGTTCTCGAATGCTGCCGTCGCCGCCGTCGCAACCGCCTTGTCCAGATCAGCGTCGTCAAAGACAAGCGTCGGGTTCTTCCCTCCCAGCTCCAGCGACAGGTACTTTCCAATCTCATCCACCGTGTCGCGACGAATCTGTCGTCCGGTGGCCGTGCCGCCGGTAAAGGAGATGCCCTTGACGCGCGGGTGACGGATAAGAGCCGATCCAGTCGGGTTGCCAGCCCCAAAGACCATGTTGATGACGCCCGGAGGGAGTTTAGCTTCTTGGAAGACGGTCGCCAGTACTAAAAGACACCATTAGAGCTATCTATCTACCTGGGAAGAATACGCACAATATGCCGTGATACTGGTCACCTCGCTGGGCTTCGCGACAGCCGTGCACCCGAACGCCAGACACGGAGCGATCTTCCATGTCAGGAGGTACAAGGGCATGTTCCACGGCGAGATCAGGGCAAAGACACCCTTCGGCGAGCGATGCTCATACGTGAGGATGTTGGTGTCGGTCCATCGGGCATGGGTTTCTTGGTGGAGGATGTACGTGGCAAAGTAGCTGCACAGCATTGTCAGAGCAGCTCCCTCAGGTCGACAGAGTCAACCACAACTATACCGGAAATTCGACACCGCACGGTCGATCTCGACGCGGGCCCGGGCAACCGTTTTGCCCTGATCGAGACTCTCCCACACTGCAAACAGCTCGCGCTTCTCTTCAATCGCCGCCGCGATGCGCTGCAGATACTGCGACCGCTGCGACGGGGAGGTGGCCGACCACGCTGGAAAGGCCTGCTCGGCGGCCTTCACCGCCGCATCGACCTGCTCGGCCGTAGCATTGGGGACGTAGGCGATGTGTTGGCCAGTCTTGGGGTTGAAGGTGGGCACAACATCCTCGTGGTGGGGGTGGGAGATGAGCTCTCCATTGACGAGATTCTGGAGACGGAATGGCCGGAAATCAGGCTGGCGCAGATGTGCCTCTGCGGCGTCGAGCGTGGGCAGTTCCCAGGGTTCCATGGACGACATTCTGGCGATGTTGGTGCATACAATGACAGCTGACAGCCGCTGGCGAAAGGCGTGTCTATATCCATTGCAGCTAGCTGGATGTTGTGGTGTGCATCGGATAGTTCTCCGTGCACCCGGACCGCATCCTGACAGCGGGCAGACAGCGGATAGTATCCGGATGGGGGGTGGTGCTGCCAAGAGGTGGAGTACGGAGTAGAGATACGGAGTACCACGCTTTATCGGGAAATCGGATTGTTGTTGATGATAGGGAGATTCTTTCCACGTAGCATACCATACAAAGCATAGGTACAATATCACAAAACGTGTACAATCGCATTGACTATCCGAATACATACGGAGGATATACAAACTACTTGGGATCAGCTACGTTCCCACACGCACCGCACCGCCGACTCTCATCATCCTGCTGCCACCGTTGAATCAGCGGCTTCAACTGCGTACCCAAGTCTGAACAGTAAAAGACCTCCTCGCGGATCATCGTGGGTCTCTCATGCGATCCCTTGGTACAATACCACCGCAGTCGATCCAGCATTCCTTCCGGCCGTTTGCGCTCCATGACCATCCCGATGGTGTCGGCGAATCGCACGGGGTTGTGAGGGGTATTGGCTGGCTCATCAGTATCTAGATACTCCCGAGACAGACCCTGACATACATGGTAGCAGAAACATCTCGCCCTCTTTGATGGGAATGTCGCGGAAGGTCTCGTTGTCGACGACCCGCAGGAGCATGTCACCCTTGACCTGATAGAACCACTCTTCCGTTTGGTTGACTGCACCATTAGCACCTGAAAACAATAAACAACTGAAGCACAGCTCAGCTCAGCATACTATGATAGTCATTGCGCTCATTGGGCCCTCCCACCACCATCAACGTAAAGTCATTGCCGTTGTAGAGACAGTAGTTGTTGACGGGCGGACAAAGCTTGTCCTGGTTTTCCGCCAACCAGCTCTGAAAGGAAAAGGGAGGAATCATGATGACGCTAAAGACCAGTATTTGTCGAGCTGAGATGCCATGTTCCTATCCTATCATCATATATAGGCGCTGGGTGACTGCTGATAAGCATGGAAGCCATCCGGATGTATTCCGGATGGCATCCGGGGCGGATGTCTAGACGGACGGATGGGAGACGCTCATACGTAACGTCCTCCTCATAAATAACCCCATCTCAGCATGTAACCCTGGAAATTAACTCGTTACTGCAGTATCTCACGTCGGTACTCTCTCGCCATCATGCATTGCTCTGACTGCCATTTGCTGCGCATCGATATGCACACGCATATCATGCCCCCCACGTTACCCGATCTATCCTCATACGCCTCCAACTCGAGCGAATCGCCGTGGCTATCGCTCCGACCAAACCAGAAAAACCCAGAAGACGTCGACATGTACGTGGGCGATCGCTTCTTCCGCACCGTCAACCCCAACTGCTACGACGTGCACACGCGGCTGGCCGAGATGGACGCGGCCGGCACCGACGTGCAAGTCCTCAGCACCATCCCCATCCTCTTCTTCTACGACCAGCCCGCCGAGCCCGTGACGATCCTGGCACGGCATCTCAACGACCACATCGCCGAGATCTGCGCGCAGCATCCAGCGCGCTTTCTCGGCCTTGCTACCGTGCCCTTGCAGGATGTGTCGGCGGCGGTAGCCGAGCTGCACCGCGCCAAACACGAGCTGCACCTGCACGGCGTCGAAATCGGCACGACGATCGACGGCATGACACTGGACGACCGCGCGCTCGACCCGTTCTGGCAGGCCTGCCAGGACCTGCAGATGCCCGTCTTCATCCACCCGCTCGGCTACACTTGGCCCAAGGAGAACCCCAAGCTGTGGGCCAAGTACTGGAGCTCGTGGCTGGTGGGCATGCCCTGCGAGACGGCGCTGGCCCTGCACCTGCTCATCTGCTCGGGCACACTGCTGCGCTTCCCCCGGCTGCGGCTGTGCTTTGCACATGCCGGCGGCTCGTTCCCCACGCTGCTGGGCCGCATCCAGCATGGCTACGACTGTCGGCCGGATCTTGTGGCCACAGACGCAGGGGGTGTTACGCCGATGGAGCATGCCACCGTGCGCGATAACATCTGGATTGACAGCCTGACGCACGACGCGGATCTGCTCGAGTATCTGGTGAAGAAGGTCGGCTCGCACCGCATGATTATGGGCAGTGACTATCCGTTCCCGCTGGGCGAGGTGCCCGAGGCCGGGAAGATGCTGGCGCGCGATGATCGGCTGGACGGGTTTCTCTCGTGGAAGCAGCGGGCGGAGATGCTGGCGGGGAATGCGCTGCGGTTTCTAAACCTGGACCAGGACGAGAAGTGGCGGAAGCTGATGGAGTCGCGATGGAGCGAGTTTGAAAAGGTGCATTCGTCTTTGTGATGCAGATGCTTTCTGTGATGTACGCACATGCTACGATTTACGACCAATATGTATCTAATCAATCAATTCATTCGATTACGAGTCCTATCTCTGCTTAAAGGTAAAGGCGCATACGGAACCCCCGGTTCGCCTGCGCTTACAGGGACGGTCGTCCTCTTCAGGTTGGCTGAGCGGTGGAGTGGGGCATTCCACGATATCGGGTGCGCTCGTCGGCGACAGATGGAACAGTTCGTCCATCCAGGCGGTGTCGGGCATCGACGGAAACAAATTCGATTCCAGATCAATCTGCGCAGCAAACTCCTGCCATGGATCCAGCGGCGTCTTGTCTTTGGACACCAGACACCCTGAGTCACATATACAGCGGGCCGGACTGCCCCGGTGTACCATCTCGCGAGTCAACGTCTCGTATTCCGTCAGGATGGCGCGGTACCGTTGAGCCAAGGGCCAAGTCGTGTCCATCCGCGCGAGGAGGCGCATGCCTCGCTGGCTGTGCTCGCGGGAGTCGGCGGCGGTGCGTTCGTCGTCGGTCTGGCGACGACAATGTAGCAATGTCGCAATGCTGACTACTAGATTCTGACCGTGGAAGGAATAGTAGTGACACACTGGGACGTGGGTTAAAAACATCTCGGTCATGTCAATGCATTCAATTGCCGCCTGGAAAGATTCCTTCAAGGCTTGCTCGAACGGGAGTCGTGATAACCGGTGGGGCGTCGCCATGTATGTGCGGAAGAGCAAATGCACCGCCGAGCAGTACGTCGAGAGCAACACGCATCGTTCTGTTTTCCGCGAAGTGTCTGGAGCAGACTCGACCCGGGTGCAGGGGAGCTTGGTGTCTTTCCAGGCCTGGAGTTCGTGCCAGAGTTCGTCTACCTTGCTCTGCAGCTCGCCGTCATTTCCAGCCTCACTCCACTTGCGCGCCTGCTCTACCGTATTGACCAGCTGATGGATCTGCCCGATGATCTTGCACAGATGCGTCATGGCAACAAACCCAGGGGCTTGTGGTCGAGCTGACGGGAAGAACACGTCCGAGTCTGCGTCGTGGATGGCGAGAGGACGACCGAGATGAAGGGCCAGCAGGCGATCCATCACATACAGACACCACCACAGTTGACATCGTCGCTTAATGTCCAACAGAGGCAGTCCCATGCGTTTTGGGGAGCGCTAGGCATGTCAGTGCTGACTAACCGAATACCGATATCTAGATGAGACTTACATGAAGGCCCATTTCGTAGCCCAATCGCACCGCATGTCCAACAATTCGCCATGCCTCGTTCAGCTTGCCCAGCTGCGTCAGATGCATCCCAAGGAGAGTAAACGCCGTGACGGTATTAATGCTGGGGTCTTGCACCGTAAACGACGTCATCCACGACAGATGCTGTTCGTGGGCGCCCACCGCCGCCACCGCAAGGCTGTAAAAGTGATCGCCAAGATCCAAACATCGATACGCCGAGCAACCGGGGCGACTCCAGACGGGGTCATCAGGAGATATATGCGGCGAGGAGACGGCCAGCACGGAGTAGAGCAGTTCCACAAACCCTGATCGCGAGCCACTGTGATAGCGCAGCATCAAATACTGCCGGCGAAAATCTTCCGCCTCGATGATCGGGAACAGTTTGTACACCTTGCGGAAGAAGGTATCGATTAGGGTATCCATCAGAGGCACGGGGGGAAGGTGTTCTGTCCGCTCTATCGGACTGGACTCGGCCTTCATCGCGGCCTCACAACCGATCGATGGGCTTAAGAGCGATTCCTGCGGTTGTTGTCCTTTCTGGAGGAGCTCTTGTCGCACGCGAGTTCGGATGCCTGGGCAATCATCCGTCAACCAGACTGTTGCACCTAGCCCGACATATCTATATTCGTCAGCTGTCTGGGTGTCTCCGCAGGTAATATTGACGAGTAGACGTACTTGGCGCCGTCTGTTCCATCGGCTGCCAGCGTTCCATAGTCATCACTGTAGACCATTGGGGCCGTAGCGTTTTCGTTTTTGTCTGCATGAGCCGTCTGAAGAATCGAACCAACAGAGGGATTTGGCAAATCCAACGGAACCGCATGAGACTCGTCGGCTGAGCTACTGACCAGCTCGGGATCGATCGTATCGGTGGTATCTGATGGGACCAGTTGCGTGATGGGTGTGAATTGCTCCTGGGCGACAATAGGCTCGGATGGGGGTAAGGGCACGTCCTGAGGGAATGGCGCTGCAACTGCACTATGTTCCTCGCGTAGAGTCGACGCCGCATTGCGGCTCACACCTGACGCAGTGTCCTGCTTCTGTAAGGCAAGCTGGGCGGCGAGTCGCTGTTGTTCGTCCACGAGACTGGTGACCAGGTCCTCCAGCGCGCGCAGGCGTTTTCCATATGCTTCCAGCACTCTGGCACTGCGTTAGAAAATTACCGATCATCGCGACATCGACACATACTGGGCATCGACAAACCCCCGTCGGAAACCATCTCCGGCATAGACACATTCACTCGCCGTGTCCAAACAACACTGACACGGATCCGAGCCATCGCATTTGATCTTTTTCTTGCGACACGATTCACAGGCTCGCCAGACCCTCCGGCGATTCTGCGGCGGCCGAGTGACATTGGCCAGCGCTAAGGGCCGATTTGATCGTGGCCCTCCGGATAGTCGTCTTCCATCGTCGGCCAGCTCCACGGGACTGCCATTCTGATGGAACGACACCAGCACCTGCGCGGCATCATGCGAGGGCGTTGGTCGACGGGCTAGTGGCATTTTTTGCAATTATTGATGTTTCAGACTGGACATGGTGATGGGGCTGCTCTGTTGCTGCTGTTGCTGCTTGCTTCATCCGTCCAGGACCGGATGTATATCCGACGGATGCGGATCCGGAGACATCCGTTCCCTCGGTTATTACGGAACAGTCCATCAATACGAGTAGAACAAGTAGTTAGACTGGAACAAGATAGATTAACTAACGGGGCAGTGCAGGCCCGAGCGTGATAAGGACAGAGTGATGTAAGACAAGCCAGCATCACAATTAATAGATCGTGCCACACCTGCTAAGTGCCTTGGTATGATCTTGGCCATGTAGATGGAGTATAGTTGCACAGTCAGATCACCCCTATGCTGCAATACCTGTCCTTGCAGCGCAATCCTCTGTCGCGATGGCGATGACAATGCAATAAGACGATCAGGGGCACCGCTGCGGGGTCGTCAGCCTACTAGTAAGCCCTTACATCGCGATGACTGTAAACAAACAAGCAATCGGCGTGCTGTCGATAGCGTGATTGGGCCGATATCGTGATGCCCCTGCACAAGGTGTCTTCGGATGGTTGCACTGGGCAGATCGCCCTCTGCTCGGGCTAGCAGATCTCATAAATTGTCTTCGGCGGTGCATTCTGTGATTCCCGCATTGCTCGCCCTCAATTTGTCCATTGCAGGATACACAATGAGGCTGCTTCTTCTGCTGACGGCGGCGGTATCGGTCGTCCAGGCCACCATCCACCCGCTGGATGTCCTCTCCAACCCTCATCTGCGCCAGATCAAGAGATCGCATGCAGTTCAGCCTCGCGATGTGACCTATCCGGCGCATTATCTGTCAGTGCCCGTCGACCATTTCCACAACGAGTCTCGCTACGAACCCCATACCGACAAAAAATTCCCCCTCCGCTACTGGTTCGATGCGCAGTACTATGAGCCCGGGGGCCCCGTCTTCGTCATCGCAGCGGGAGAGACGAGCGGCGAGGATCGCTTTCCGTTCTTGTCGCAGGGAATTGTCACGCAGCTGGCCGAGAAGTATCACGGCATTGGGGTGATCCTGGAGCATCGCTACTACGGCGAGAGCTATCCGTTCGACAATCTCACCACATCCAACATCCGCTTTCTCTCCACCGAGCAGGCCGTCGCAGACTACGCTTATTTCGCCTCGAATGTCGTCTTACCTGGATTGGAGCATGTCGAGCTCACCCCCGAGAACACCCCGTGGATCGCGTATGGCGGGTCGTACGCAGGCGCTTTTGTCTCGTTTCTGAGGAAGCTCTACCCCGATGTGTACTGGGGGTCCGTCTCGTCATCGGGCGTCACCGCGGCCATTGTGGACTACTGGGAGTATTACGAACCGATCCGCCAGTTCGGTCCGGAGGACTGCATCCACAACACGCAGACGTTTGTGGATATTGTCGATAACCTACTGATCGAACATGCCGATAACAAAACACTGAAGGCTGAGCTTCTGTCGTCAATGGGTATCCCCTGCGATATGAAGAACGAGCAGTTTGCGGGTATGCTTTCGTATGGTCTCGACGCCTGGCAGAGTCGCAGCTGGGATCCCGCTATTGGGAGCCCACTTTTCCGCCAGTACTGCGATAACATCACTAGCCCGGATCTCTTGTACCCGGACACTGCGGCAGTGAGAGGCGCGTTCGAATCGTTCATCTCGATCGCAGGCTACGACGCTTCCGACGAAGATCTGGTGACGGGAATTCTGAACCACGTTGGGTTCCTCAATACCTCCGTCTTTGCCCCAAGCCAGAGTGACCTCTGTCCCAAGAACACCACTATCCACACAGCCCAGCTCAGTAGTAGAAAGCCGCAGCCACTGAGTAAAACATCGGACGTGAGCTGGAACTACCAGGTGTGCACCGAATGGGGGTATTTCCAGGACGGCGCATCGGTACCTGCCGACATTAAGCCCTTGATTTCCCGGTTGTTGACTCTGGAGAACATGTCGTCCTTCTGCAAGACCCTCTTCGGAATCAATACACCCCCAGACACCGACCGGATCAATCAATACGGTGGTTTTGGATTCTCCTATCCCCGGGTTGCGGCCATCGACGGTCTGGCGGATCCCTGGCGCCCGGCTACGCCCCATGCAGACGTTGCGCCTCCGCGCAAGTCGACCATCGAGGAGCCTTTTATCCTGATTGAAATGGAGCCGGAGGAGGTCTGGGATGGCGCTGCGGGGGCTGTGCACCACTGGGAGCAGAATGGGCTGTCCAAGGAGGAGCTGGCGAGCGGGAAGAGGCCTCCCAAGGCTATTGTCGACGTTCAAAAGGAGGTCGTTCACTTTATTGGCAAGTGGTTGCATCAGTGGCTGAAGCGAGCGGCTCCTGATCTATGAGGGGACTAGTCGTGTGTACATATCTCGTCTTGCAGTTGAAGCTATAGATATGCCGGCTATATATCGTGTTGTTTGGGAGAGCTACAGCCTTGCTTTGCTTGCGGAGACATGTATTGTTGCCTGGTATCATCGCATTGACTACATTTACATCCAAAAACTTCCACATTTACAACTTGGCCTGCTCTCTACGCAGAGGAATCAGGAAACCCTCAAAGAACTTTCCAATCTGCTCAAACTTGTCCACGCCAAACACGGCAGAGACATCTGGACACCGTCAGGCGGGGTATTGAAAGAAGAGAGGGAATTTGCTTACACTGGTCGGGTCGGACAATGATGATAACTCCCTGCTGCGGATCAATACCGAGGTATTCATAGAGATGGCCGTGCCCCTTGTTATAACTCTCGTCGTCGAACAGAATCTTGTGAAGGTCGCGGGTCTTGTTCTTCCCTGAGAAGGGGTAGAACGACTCTGGAATTTGTTGCAGCTCTATCTCGTGGCGCTTGCCATGGGCCACCAAAATCGGCTCGATCAGACTGTCGATATCACCACCCGGAGGCGTAAACCGGCGCATTGGGCTCTCGCTGGATTTGAGGTAGTTTCCAATCTAATCCTCACGTTAGCATAAACAACCTAACAGAACAGCAACTTCGCATATAGGTGCCTACCGCAGCCAAATTCCTCCGGTTCTGGGCCAGCTGGAGATCGCCCACAAAAGTCATCACCCGCCAGCGACCGTCCGACTTGAGAGAGGTCATGAGTTGCACGGGTTTGGAGTCGCAGTAGCGCACGACCTGCGCACTCGGCAGCCTCATGCCCACGACAACATTCTTCGCGAGCTGTGCCGTCTCATCCAGACCCGACGTAATGACGGACTGGTCGTATTTCGCCGTCAAGCCCGCGGTATACTTTCCAGAGTGGATAAAGCCCTTTTGGAACTCCTCGGGCGAGATCTTGCCGCTCGAGGAAAAGAGCTTCGAGAAATAGCGATCGAAATTGATGAGGTCGATGGCCGTCTTTCGGCGTTCCAGCACATACGTTTCTAGCAGAGACGGCGGCGACAAGCCCTTGAGGACGGAAGCCAGCTTCCAGCCAATATTATAGCCATCTTGCAGGCTCACGTTCATGCCCTGGCCTGCTTTTGGCGAATGCGTATGGCACGCGTCGCCGGCCAGGAACACGCGGTAGTCCTTGTGGAAGTTGTCGGCATGACGCTGCCCGATCGAGTAGGCAGACCACCAGACAGTCTCGGCGAAATCAATCTTGTACTGCCCAAGGATGCGTCGGGCCGTGTTCTGCAGATCCTCGAGCTTGACCTCGCGGGGCTTGGTGCCCCTAGGGAGTTCGATATAGAATCGGACGAGGTTATAGGCATCGCCCTCGCGAGGAATGATCAGCAGATTTCCTGCCTTAGAGCGGATCGTCGATTTCTTGCGAATGTCCGGGAAATCCGTGCGAGGCACCATGTCCATCACACCCCAGACGGCATCCGTGCTGTCGCCCAGCATGTTGAAGTCCAGGGCACGCCGGACCATACTGTGCGCACCATCGCAGGCCTGTAAAATGTAAGACAGATCCAAAGGAAAGAGGTCGATTCGCATACCAGGGCATACTTGGCTTCAAAATCCACGAGTCTCCCATTCTTCTTGGTAATCACCTTGACAGGATACGCAGACGGGTCCTTAGCTAGCTGGCTATCCACCTCGAGATGCTTGACATCATAGCCGTAGTCGATTTCCTGGTTGTTGAACCGGCGCATCGCCTCGATCAGAAGCCCATTGATGCGCGCCTGGTTCAGGATCAGATGCGGCTGATGCGACAAGCCCGGCTGTGTATCCGCCGTTCTCCCGGTGCGTTTGATGGCGCCAGCACCCGGGGCGTCCTCGGCCCAAAAGGCAACCTCGAGGACATGATACGCCTCGCGGAGGAGTTCCTCACCGATCCCAAAGCTCTCGAAAATTTCCACCGTCCGACACTGCACTCCATCTGCCTGGCCAAGGACCAGGGGGCCATCGCGGCGTTCCAGGATCTTGCAGCTGATGCCATGGCGCGCAAGCCAGGTGGCCGCGCACAGACCGGCGGATCCGCTGCCGCAGATGAGGACGTCGACTTTTTCAACCATATTTGTTGAGGAACGGCAAATGGGGGTGTTTCTATGAGAAAAAGCTGGGGTGAGCTCCAGCGATCGCGTATAAGTACGCATGGTCTTGAGGGTTCGGGATAGCACCCGTGTGTTTCGGAATGCATTCCGGGATGGAATGTCTCCCGGCTTGACCGAGGTATAAACACCCGACATCATTCATGGACAGGCAAAGGCGGACAGAAACATGCCCGACCGAACAGAATTGCATTCAAATTAACTGGCATATCCAATGCTATAGCACAATCGATGTGTTGCACAGCGGCCTAGGCCATATTCACTGCTCTGCGAGGTTGTCCATTGATGTGAATATTGATACATATATACACCAGCTGCCACGACGAGACCCTGCCCATTAGAATAGCCTGGGCATTTGAGAATCAGCCTAAGATAAGACCGATTCATTGACGCTACGCCGTCATTCCTTTCCATAAATCGAACTATGATGATCTAGTCTCTGGAGAGAATTCAACGCAGGATGCCGGCAAAAGGAATACCCATCTGCAATATCCGACGCTTACAACCCGATATTTAGGGCAGATGACAGCCCCAGACTCCATGTTGATCATTGCGGAGACGTCTGCAGCTGGTTTTATCGTATCAGCGCGACTCGCCATGGCTTTGCCTTATGTCCAGGGCCCTATCAAACAACACCATCTCATTCAATCCAAAGCAGGCCTTTTCGCTCGCAGATACCCAGCACTGGTCAATCTGTTCTGACACATTTCTATACCGTCGGGACCTTTCCCGCTTCTTTCTACCGTCATGACTGGGATGAAGTATCGCTCTTCATCCGGATGTCTCGGGATCGGTTACTCGCATGAGGTTGGACCCGTGCATGGTTGTCGAATTATATACAGAATATTGTTGATGTTGCAGGCGTTGATATGTTCTGTGAAACCCAGATGAACAATCATCTTGTGATTATTTGGAAGCATACAAGCCTTCTCCTAGCCAGCTCATGTGGATCGCACCGTTACCCATTCTGGAAATTATCCGTTTCTCGGTTCCACAGAGCAGCTCGTATTCCCGACCTCATGTTCCATCCTCTTTCAGCCACCTCACCGTGAGACCACCAGCTGGCACTGTATCTCCTTCATCGTCGTAAATCGCGGTACTATTTACTTAAGCCTTCTCTAGTGCTTGAAGGCCCCGGCAAACGCCACCAGGCAACAGCGTTCCACTCTGATGATTATCCTCATCAGCACCAGCACCACTGATTCCTTCTCCACAACAGCGTCAAACTGCCAAGCTCACGCAGAATGAAGATAGCAATCGTTGGAGGCGGTATTGCCGGCTGTGCCGCATACCTCCAACTAAAGAAACACCTCCCTCCACCAACTCCGGGAGAAACGCACTCCATCACCCTCTACGAGGCATATGACACTAAGAAGGATACCACACAGCACGATATCGACGTCACTTCGACCCCTTCGTCTGCGTTGGCCATAGGCGGAGGACTTGCAGTTGGCGCTAATGGACTCAACGTCATCAAGCGCCTGGACGAAGACCTGCTTCGTGACATCGTCCGTGCGGGTTATACCCTTGTCACCTCGAACATCAAGAACAAAAATGGACGGCTACTGCTGCGCATGAGCACCGCGGAGGACCGTTCCACACCACTGGGCAATTCCATGCATATGGTCGGGAGTAGTCGCCACTCGCTTTGGTGGTGCCTCCGTCGGCGCATCCGTGACCACGACATCGTCACGAAACGCGTTGTCAAAGTAGTTGCAAGTCGCGATGGTCGGAACAATATCTACTTCCATGGCGAGGACGACCCGATCGACGCAGACCTGGTCATCGGAGCGGATGGAGTGAAGGGGATAGTCAAGCGGGCATTATTCCCAGACGCCCAGGAAGATCCATATCCGCCTCATTACGAGTATGTGCCTCCTTCCACCTGAATCACAAGTAAATAACCAATAGAAACAGGGGTCTTGTGGGCGTAGGCGGCTTCATACCCACCGAGCAGGTCAAAGACTTCGTCGAGCCAGGGTCGGGAAACTTCATTCTCGGCGGCAACGGATTTTTCGGCTACTTCTTTGCCAACAGCGCTCAATCGGCCCCGAACCGAGACTCGCCGTATCATGTCTCCGAGCCAGGCGACACCCTGGCCTGGTGGTCGACCTATTCCGTGGATGAATGTCCCAACCCCAAGACCCTGGACAAAGAGGATGTCGCGCGACAGTTGCGCGAGCGCCATTCGCACTGGCAAGACCCCGTAATCCAACGTGTTTTGAACTCGCTGGAAGTCGAGAATCTCTATCCGACGTGGACCTCTCCGCAACTTCCCACCTGGGAGCGTGACGGGGTCGTGCTCGTGGGCGATGCTGCGCATGCACTCCCTACATCGTCTGGCCAGGGAGCATCACAGGCGTTCGAGGATGTAGAGGCGCTCACGCTGTTGCTCTGTCACCACCTTCGAGAGCAGAAGCCAGCAAATGACCCGCTCACACTAAAACATGTGGTTTCGACTGCAGCGAAACAGTATATGCATCTTCGTCGCCCACGGATTAAGGCAATCTTGGACGAGGCACGGCGAAGACAGGACCAGAAAAGGAATATGGGGTGGCTAGAGGAGATGTTCATGTACTGTATCATGTGGATTCTTGGTGAGTGGTAAGATACTTCCTGATCGTTTGTAAAGATACTGACAGTTGTAGGATGCTTCCCTAGCGTTGTCTCAAAGCCTGCGAAACAGGTTTTTAATTATAACATCGCAGATGAAGTCGCCAAAATACTTGCGTCTGAGGAGTGAGTGCCTGTTCATTCGACGTTCTATGACTACTGGACCCAAATCTCCCCTCATAACTCTCCACTCGAATGTAACTATCAAAGGAATAGCAAGCTCTATGCCAATTGAGCAACCCTCAACCATAACTTATAACAGGGCAGGGCTATTCACGGTACTTACATTGTACTCGATTACCGTTGCTCAACTCTGTCTATCTCTGTTTAGAATACATGCCCCCAAAATCAATGCACCGCGAGCTCTATTGTAAAACACTTATAACCCAAATGACGAACGCCATTACTATATAGCAGACCTTGAAACACCAATCCACCAAGACACCACAATATATTTACGCCAGCCTTTACAAGTAGTCAAGAACGATACTAGGCAGTATATGAGGCGAGGTAAGCATCATAAAACCCCGTCTCAACAACAAACCGCACGCTTATCGACCAAGTTTTGCTGTGCCAGTAACTTCTTCTCAAGACGCTGTCTCTGCCGTTTACGAGCGTTGGCACAGTAAGGGCGATCCTTTTGACGTTGGGGCACGTACGCTTTACCACATATGAGACACCAAGTTATGTGTCCCACGCGCATGCAGTTTTTGCTTGGAGTACGGTGGCAGATGGCACTAAATATTGTCAACGGCGGTGATTTCGAAGGTGCATTCGACCTTACCAGTGGTGAGTCATGCTGTATTCGGGGAGGGCTTGGGCAAACGGGCAGCTATAGCGGAAGGGGACTAGTTCCATGGTTTGGAAGGGTATGCTGGAGATACCATCGTTGTTTCGGGCAAGATGCAGCATTTTATATCTTATCCTCTGGGGTCTATTTGTTGGGGTTGAAGAATCATAGATCAAGGATAGCACCGCTACCTGGAGTTGAAGGACAAAGAGATTGCTTCATGTGCGAGTATACAGGATTATCAGAGAATTGTGCTCTAGAATGTTTCTAGGGTCGAGCTGACCGCAGTAATAAAGATTCTCTAACAATGGCATAGTCTGGATACTCTTTGACTCCTGCTAGCTTCGTGCACACTCGGCGTCAAGTACTACCCAGTGTGCTGAAAATACGTAAAGAGATAAAAAAAAAAAAGATATCCTACACTTGGACAATGAACAAGAAAGTATCAACAGTACGAGCAAATATGTAACGTGAATATTTGGGTGCGCGTATCTCAACACTGTCCAGGCTTCTCGTGCCTCTGTCGACAAAGGCGGATCAATGCCATTGTTTCCTAGAGGACACTCACTGTCTTGTAAAAACCGCTTAGTTGTTTACTCTGCAAGGCTGGGAATGTCTTTGGTGACAACAAAGGGAGTTTTCGATATTTTAGTATTCTCATCTACGAGTTCCATTGTTTGAGGTTCTACATCACCGAAGTCAGTTGACTATCATTTACCAACGAGGAAGCTTCCCTTTCGAGACACTACCAGCATCAAACAGCCCATTAGTCCTCTTTCAAGACATCAGGCATGTAAATAGCTACCGCCTCGGCTAAAAATAATCCTGTTGTGAGTGTAATACGAACCTACTACCAATCATGAAAGATACTAATCGCCAGAATGTTTCAGTCACAGCTAGCACCAAGACTCTACGTCACGGTATTCCCTAGGAGTCTCGTCAGACAAGGCAGGCAAGTCATGCTCCGAGGCGATCACTGACATGTCACACGAAGGCCATTTGCTAAAGCAAGGCCGAGGCAACCCTATCAGGGAATCTCAACCCAACTGGCAATACGAGTCTCCCTTGGCAAAAAGTCAACGTCAAAGAAGAGAAACAGGCGCAATAGAATGCCACAGATGTTGATCCTTTAGACCCTTGGCATGGACTCAGCCTGCCCATCTGACCCATCTGGCGCCCTGAATCCCTCATGCAGCCTGGCAATCTGGAGGTATAAAGCAGCACGTAACTCTGGTGCTCATAGCATCAATCAATCATATCGATTCGAATCGCGGTCATCAAACCACCTCAAAATGAAAGTCTCAGTCATCCCCATCCTCACAGTCAGCTTTGCCGCCACCGTAACCAGCCTGACCAAGGTCCAGCGCCAGGATTCCCTTCTCTGGCCGTACGCCACCTACCGCTACTGGGTGAACAGCGGCCAGTGGAAAGAAGACCCGCAGGACCAGCTCCTGGTCGTGAAGAACGGCGTTATGGCCGACGAGTCCACCACGATTGTGACCTTTGATGTTCCCGCCGACGTCGCGGGCCGTACCTGCAAGCTTCTGTTCGACCTCTGGGATCGCGATGTGTCGACGGGCACGCAGCAGGCGGACGTATTCACTGCGACGAAGCCTACCGGCGCAGCACGAGCCGCCGTCTCGGTTGAGACAGTCTCGAAGCAGACTGCCGAGTTCATCGTGCAATCCAGAGATAAGCACGTCGGTCGGATTCATGTCACCGCGCCAGGCACGGCGAATTGGATCCAGAGTTATCAAGGATATCCGCAGTTTGAGTGTCCTGCGGGACAGATGATCGGGTTTGAGTTTGTCGGCGCAGGGGATGCTATGTCTCTTCGATGGGATATTGGTGTGACTGGACCTCGAGTGCAGGTTGTCTGAGTGAGGTTCTAGAGTGCCGGCAGGAAGGGGTCTGGGGGATGTTCATGTTGTGCTGGTAGAATGCTTTTGATTCTGGCAGTTACATACACTCCTTACTTTACCACTGACACACTCTTCCTTACCTAGTCGTGGTGCAGTCGTGTCTTTGGAAGAAACAGCCAAGTCACCCCGGTAGCCCCCAGTAGGCCTACCAAGATTGGCTGCAGCACCTTGACTCCAGCGCGGGCGGCGATGATACCAGTCACAGCAGGGAAGATTGAGCCTCCCACCTGGCCAAGAACGAAGACGAAAGCTGTCATGTTAGCAGATGGACATGTCTAATCTCGGAGGCTCATACCCAATGCAGAAGAGCGAATGTCAGGGGCAAACAGCTTGGACGCAACGGAGATGCCCTTCACTGATCAGCTTTGATTGTGATGGAAAGTGAATAGGATACTCACCGTCGCGAAAAAAGGCCCGGAAAAGAACCCGAATAAACTAACCGCGACTGCTGCGGTGATGATATTGGGGACACTAGCTCGTTAGCACGTTGTCCACGCAATGACCACAAGATACGGAAGTATTGACGTACAGCCAAAACACCAGCTCCAGCCCCAGGCACAGCAGCACATAGATGAAGATCATCCTACGCTCGCCCAGACGATACGTCGGTTCAGCCAAGAGCAGCCGACCGAGAAAGCCTCCTCCGTAGAAGCCCGCAGGGACGTACCCCATATTTTTCAGATTGCCATTCCGGACGTCGACAAGATACTCGACAATCCAGCCTGGATGGTTAGCGCTCTCGATGGTCGAGAAACGGAAGACGCGACGTACCTCCAGCGGTAATGCTCGCCCCGAGGAAGAAGAAAAAGTACAAACTGACCATCCATACACTCAGAGACGACACCGTCGTTTTCATTTCCCGAAGGGCGCCACGCTTCCTTGACTCTTCGGTCGCAGCATTCCCTTCAGTATCTGGACGCTTCAATCCGATCAGATCCCGGAACGCGACCAGTGCGAGAAGGACGTTCAGCACACCCAGTCCCAGAGGTGCCGTGTAGAACAAATTCCATCGAGAGTGAGCGTCCCCCGACGCGACGGCCGTCGCAACGAATGGCCCAACCAGACAGCCGGCCATGTACATCGCATGGATGAAGCCAAGCCAACGATGGGCGGCCTTGACGGACGCGACGAAGGTGTTGGCGTATGTGTCTTGGTATGCCTGGCCGAGACTGGCGAAGAAGAAAGCCACGGCGAAAAGGGGGAACGGGGGCAGCCATGCCCTTAATGCGTGCGAAAGCACTTGTAGGACTGCGCCCAGGACGAGGAATACCCCCAGTTCGAAATACTGCGACATGTAATTGTTCGACAGGGCAGCGAAGAGCCAGCCGCCGAAGGTGGTGCCATACCTAGGGTTCTATTAATATATAGCTGGGGAGCGATGTCTAAAATACTCACACAATCGCTACCATGTTGGTGTTGATGTGGTAGGACTGGCGAATGTAGGGGATGAGGGATCCCAGACTGCCATCGTTGATGCCCGCCACGAAAAAGGCGAACCCGGCGCCGATGAGCTTCAGCAGCACCCGCGGAGGGCGTTCGACCTCGGGGGCCTCTACTTGAATGGATTCCATCTGGTGTGCAAAGAGTATTACTGTTAACTGAGGATATGTAGCAGTGATATGTAGACATGGGTGTCTGTACAAAAACGGCAAAACGGCCAGCAGCTCCGTGTTTCTCCCGCTAAACGACACTACTCGATTCCCCTATCCTCTGAACGGACTAGATCAGCCCGTTTTCTCATGCTGGCCAGTAATACTCCCCATCCTCCAACGCCATCAACAAGTCTGGATCCACGTGGACAACCCCCGCCTCGCCCAAGCAAGGAAACTCCTTGCGGATGAGCTCGGCCACCATTGCACCGAAGACCTGACTCCCCTGCACATTCAGGTGAGTCTGATCGCCTGCCTTCAAGTTGTAGGTGTAGGCATCCTGTGGCCCGATGCTATTGAGGTAGTCCGTGCTCGCCCGGTTGAGGTCGATATAACCCACGCCCACCGTGTCCGCGGCGTCGATGGTGGCGGCCCGTTGATCCGCCAGGTTCTCGATGATGGTGGGTGTGCCCGAGGAGTTGTCATAGTTGCGGCGGGACAGCGGGGTGACGAGGATGGGTGTACCCCCGGCATTCAGCACCTCGGCCGCGAATTGTTCCAGGTTACTGGTGTATTCCTCGATCGAGATCCCCGCGGCGGCTTTCTGGTCGTTGTGGCCAAACTGGATCGTCACGTAGGTGCTGTAGTCGGCCTTATGGGCAGCCAGCTCGCGGAGCACATTGTCCCAGTCGCCTCCGTCGCGGAAGCTGACGGTCGTGGCACCGTTGTGGCCGAAATTCAGCCCTCCGGCACCGTTGAACAGAGTCGTGTTGATGAATCCATCGCCCCAGCCTCCGCCGCCGGTGGATTGGACGGCCGTGGTACTGTCGCCGGCGAGCAGGAAGAAAGGTGGCATTGCAGCTTTCCGAGAGGGCAGAGCATGCGTAGCCAGGACGAAGAAGGCGTGCCAGTAGAATTGCATCTTGAATAAGTCGAGGGTTTGTCTTGAAGATATGCGTAGGTACTATTCTGTTGGTCAGTACACCGTTGCGGAAGATCTCGCAGAAATATTCCAGGCGGGGAAGGAAAGCATATATTTAATGTTAATTAGATATACAATTACTCCGTAGTTCTAAAAGCCCGAAGCTAAGGTACCATGACCGGGGTCGGGTGGGCGTCTGTCACCCAGATATTCCGGGAGCCCTTGGCCGTTATAGTAACTCCAAAGAGAAGAGTCTTGGACGTCGTACCGGAGAAATAGCTGCTGGAGCTCCTTGCAGAACTTCGAACCCCATTATGAACCTCGCGAACTTTGGGCTGTGATTATTTCTATCTATATCGACAGAATATCTAGAGCGATCGTAGCAATACTCATACAGTTGCTTGCGAAACTAAACCTCTTTCCCGCTTCAGTAGCTTAATCTGGTCCTGGCCCATCATTAGCATAAGGACCGCGAACGAAGCCAAAGTAGATCCCCGAGTCACCCAGCACTCCGTCACTATACTGCTCTTTCATGATACACTCCCTATCACTATAGAAGTGATCCTTCCGGTGCAGATGCATCTTGACGGATTTCAATGAGGGAAATGCTCGACCGTCTCGCATTACGGCTTCAGCCAGATCTTCAAATTGCGGGAGATACTGCTCCTCGTCCCAGATCCTATCCGCATCCTCCGTTCCATGGTAATCAGGAAGATTCAAACCAGTGAAATACTCCAATTGGGAGGGGAGCACGTTCCTGAGTCTCAGCCCGCCATTCTCGTTGGGCCTACCCAGTAAGACCTCCAGCTGCATTACGAGACCTTTTAATCTCGTGAATTTCTTCATGGATCCAAAATGTCCCCTAATGTCGCTGAATTCCTGCTCCTCCCGCCAGTCTTTCTCGTCGTTATTGCAGAGGCAGATGGAGAGGTATGTCAGTGTGTTCGCGGCGTACTGCTCAAGAATCCGCTTTAGTTTAGGCGCGTCATGTTGAACCGGAAAGAAGACTGTTCCGCTCATGTCTTCGAACCTGAGAGTCTTAAGCTGATCAGTGTGGCGGATTAGGCTCTCGAGAATCTCCTCGGGTGGAGCGTAGTTATGGCAGGGTGAGCTATCAGGGCCGGGAGCTAGCACGGCAAAGTCCAGCTCTTCCAGGCGGGGAAGGCGAAGAAACAAAGCCATGTTGGCGAATGTGTCGGTGTGTGTTTTCAATTTGAGAGACTTGAGGTTGGAGAGCTGAAAGAGCAGCAGCCATTTTCTAGTTTTCCGGGTTGATCGCGCGAGCCAGGAGAGGTCGTTTTTCTGAAGGGCGAGAGTGTATGAAGGATCAGAGGTGAATTTGCCTTTGAGGCGGTCTGCTACCCCGGCTAGGAGTATTGATTTTTCTCTCCTACGCGCTCGCTGAATCTTGGAGTCTGAATCTTCACTGCAATCTGAACCAGAATCAGAATCTGCATCCGTATCCTCTTCCTCCTCTGACTCGGATTCTGAATCTTCGCCTTCTTCAAGGTGAATTTCCTCCACCCGAGTTGCAAGTTGAGGCCGCGGTATTATCGTGCGGCAAAGAATATGCACTCCATGATCTGATGGTGGCCGGATCTTTCTATACAAGGCCGGGTCAAGAATTTCTTGTATTGACTTGGAAATCAGGCGAAGCTTAAATGCCTCCTGAGGACGTCTGGGATCATAGACGTCATCGAGCAAGTAATTGAAGATTTGAGCATGGATTTCCAGAGGAAGCCGGATGGTCATTTTTGATAATAGGGGAGCATCAAAGTCCGAATGTCGCGAAGGGCTTGTGGTGCTTCATATACTTGACAGTGGGGACACAGATCGTACCGTTCAGGCTACCACGCAACGAATACGAGATGTTGGATAACACCGCCTTGGTCAGTAGCCAATTACCATTCTCCTCTGGAGCGTTAATCTAAAATGGCCAGAATTTGTGTCAGGACCCTTCCTGAATATGTCTTTGTCTTTTAGTATGGCATTGATGGATATAGTGTCAAGGTTTCTTTGGTCTTAAGAGGTCTTCAGAGCCTGCCATTCCCCTCCGTACATCTTCACCCTAGGATTTAGATGATAGCTCTAGTGGGCCCTCGTGTACTCATGATTCTCGAGTTCTGTGTAATTATAACAAAGTGGAGTAGTGGTTTCACACGTGCTGTGCGCCATCCGACGACGCAAAAAAGGTAAGTCAAACAGCTGGTGCCTATCATGCTGCGTGAAATACCACTATCATACGACTGTAGCAAGACATGCGGTCATCCGAAACTTGCAGGTAAAATGGCTCTATTTAAGGCGTAAATCTGAGCGCTAGCGCGGCCTGTCTCTATACCCGTATTCTTAGAATGTCGTTGAGGATTGGACGCTGGGAATTGGCAGGAACTTCAATCAATCAATCTGTCATTAACATGTTGAGGCCTGTTTATTGAAGCGACTATCTATGCGGGTACTGCGGGAGCAAACCATGACTATAGTATCCAATGTCTCAATCGCAAAAAGCCCAAAACGCAGAAAGACAAAGGGAGCCGCGTATCATTCCGTCCAGAAGCAAGATGCCACTGCCAAAAGGGAGCCTATTGGCAGCAGCTGGCTTCTAAGTTTCCTTGCCATCTACCGGAAGCTGTCACCATGCTTCAATTCCACTTCATGTTCAGGCATTTGGCCCAGGAGTATAATCATCTGCATATTCTTCCTTTTCATCATACTCCGTCTTGTCAAGGCGGCGTAGATACCCATCTTCCAGGAGTGTCGAGATTTTGTCGAAGGTGACAAATTGTGTTCCCATCCCAGGCTGTTCGAACCATGGTGCAACCGGTCCAAGAGTGACTGTCAGCTCCTTCGTCACCTCGTATACGTGATAATTATAAGGGAAGTCGCCGTCAAAATTGTCCAGGTTACTCGGAGGTAACGAGCGTTCAATATATGGCGCGCCCAGTGGCCCCAGAAAATTGCCCCCCTCACCACCAAAACGGTCCACTTTGCGGCCAACCGGAAGGGTCACATTTCCTAAAATGGGCTGCTCATCATTCGACAGTACGAATCCATTTGAGTCTGGGTAATGGTATGATCCGTTCGAGGGGTATGTCCACTTTGCGAGGAATTCAAACGGGCAAAGGTTGCCAAATCGTGCATATGTTGCCAATTCTGTTGAGAGCGGAAATTTCTTTGGGAGCTTGACTGGACCGAGGCGCGGATCTCCACAGACATAAGATGCATTCGCGAAAGTGATATTTGCACAGGGGTCGGGGAAACATCGCAAAGGGTAGGTAGCTTCCTAATTTCCTGTTAGACTGCTTTCAACTCATTTTACACGGTAGATATTGATGAACATGTCAGGACTACCTTTACGACGCCATCGTCAGACTTCACACTTGCCAGAACTGTTGGGAGGGCTGCTGTAAGCACCACAAGACGGCTGAGGAAGTTGAAGTGAACCATCGATAAAAGAGAGGACTGCAAAGGGATTGGGTCAGGGCGTGTGAGAGATAATGATAAGTCGTTTATCCTGGGTAGGAGATCATAGGTCGTTTTGCGGGGCCTTCAAGTTCATTTATGCGCCTCTTTTTCATAATAATAATAAAAAAACAAAACAAATGCTCCTGTGTGAGGCTACAAGGCCTCGACCGGTTCGCGCTTTGATCCAACATTCCGACTTACTCGGCTACCGACACAAACATTCTGTGCTGCATTCAAGTATCGCCATAGCAAACTGAGCACAGAATTATTAGTGGCGTCGTGCACCCGAGAAGATTGGCGAAATAGAGCCAGGATATGGAAGATATGTTGCTATAAAAACTGGTATGTACATGAGTTGGCTAGAAGCATCACATTTGTTATCTCAGGCTGGCATTGAAAAAATGGAAAAACACTGCCAGCTCCGGAAAGCTTACTTTAAAGGGGCGGGCACCGAAAAATGTACAATGAGATACATCACTGAGGCTATGCTCGGGGTTTGATTCATTCCTGCTAGTTCCAATACCCCTGCACTAATATAGTTGTGGGCCGAACATACACTACGCGATAGGTCAACCTCTGTGCGCCCGGAGACCAGTAGATGCAGAAATGGTGACTACCAAAGCTTTCCTGAATTGCGGTGTACCGGTGGATTATCCCAATGTCCTGGGAATGACACCAGGCTGTCCTGATTCGAGCCAGCGAAGCTCTTGCTAGCCAACTCAAGACCGACACGAGTAACCGTCATTTCTTTGTTCCGACCATGGGATCACACATACAGAGTAAATTGTCGTTAGGTCCTTCGTCTCTGCGAGTCCTTGTTGACGCTAAGTTCGGCCGCAACCAGACGTTGTGCCACACTGGGTAGTTCATCTGCCCATCGTCTCTCGAGGGGGGAGAGGCACCCTTGAGACTCGCTATTATTGAAAGATTGAGCGGGGTCGATGTCTTTGAGTGTATTCGGAAGTGGAGAAATTTGGCCTTTTGATGCGGGTGTGCTCAGGGAATCTTGCACTGACAGACGGCCAAAGGAGATTGTGATTGTATCAAATTCTTGTTGGCCATACCGGTTGGTTGGATGTGCTCCAAGGAGACCAGAAGTATCTATCATGGAGTCGTACATTTTGCAGCTCGATGTTCGTGCGAGGTGATGGTGCGAATGTTGCTGGTTCGGCAAAGTAGGGTGCGGTGGAGGATCAATGAGGGCGTTGGTGGGAAGCCTTCAAAGCTTTGATTCATGCGTCCTTCAACCCTTCCATACAGGGCTCTAACGCGTCATAGATGCTATAGAAATTCAGCAACGTACCTCCTGACATCATAACGTGGATTGGAAAGAGTAGAGAGCTAGCTCGCCCATGGAGCTGCCATAGACGATAAAGATTAAGCATTCCCTTATGCTAAACCGACGGCCAGATTATGGTATTCTTTTTGGCTGCCGAGTCCCCCTTGCTGCTCCTTTACCCCCAGAAAAAAATAATAATAAAAAAAAAAGAAAAAGTAGAATTAGGTTGAGTATTCGCTTTTCTCGTTTTACCAGGCAGGGTCTATCATGAGCTTCAAACGTCTGCCCCGCGGTGCTATGCAGAGTCCGCGTTAGGACATCGCTGCGGTTCTTGAGATTCAACCATGGTTGGTGTCACGGTTAGTACCCTTTTTTCCACATACCGGAAAGTGTCATGTTACTACGCGAAAGTCAATCGCTCCTCGTTGCCGAATACACAGACAATCTACGGGGAGCGTTCGTTTTTGCGTGAGATCTGTGTTTGCAATCATTTAGAAGCTTTCGAAAATGCTATCCTTTCGGCACTCCAGTGGAGGAAGACAAACTCTGGCACTTACTGTCATTCCAAACGGGAGCCCGAGTAATTTTAGTCGCAGTGTCGACCAAAGGGGCTTTCTTCATTGGGCGGAAATTTCAGCCGGTTTAGTTGGGTCTTCTCCATTGGCTCCTTGCTGTCGTTCCCGGCATTTCAGCAGCGCTCCCGTTGCAACCAGGCGGCTGTCTGAAAGGTAAGGAAGGCATGAGAGTTCTCTGTTCCAAAGAGCGGCTGTGTGGCGGCCGTTATGGGTGGATCTCTTTCGCATCTACAGTTCTCCAGAGGGCAGCTCGCCTGCTTCTGAAGAGCATCCTCAAATGCATGTTTGTCAGCCGACTCGTCGCACTCGCTGATCCCCGTCCCATGGCTGCTGAGGAGATCTATTCGAGATAGATCATTGATTGCTTTGACTGGAGGGTATTTTTCAGTAGATAGGACAACCCAGAATAGCGCACAGCACATTAAATTCGATATTGGTAAACAAACTGCTTGTCCTGTACCGGCTCCAACATACCAGGCCAATGGCAGAATCCACAGTGCTCCCCTTGTCATTGCCAGAGCCAGATCAACATCCGAGAGTCTTCAACATGTATCAGTCAGAAGTCAGAAGGTAATCGGGTGTAGGAGCCTTTCTTAGGTTGCACACGCCTCATGCCAGAGCGCTTTGACCTTAAGGGGCCACCCCTAGTTTCTTTTGCAATCGGCAGCCCCCAACGGCAAAAGGAACCAAAATCAGGCTTCCGCAGCATATGCCTGCACCGCCGTTTCCAATCTTCTTTCTGTCTCCGGTGCTTGACAAGCTCACAAGGGGATTGCGGTTCTGATCCCGGAATGTTCTTATCCTTTGTCCTTTTAATATCCCACGTCTGTTGTGGTTCTTGTTTGATAAGGAGCTTGGGTGTATTTGAAGCTGACCGGGCCAGAGAACGCCTTCCTCGATTCACAGGCGTAGTAGGTGCTTCGTTGCCATCGCAGACGTGAATGTCATGACCTTGTCTCGACGACGCTAAGTTTATGTCATATCCTGCATTGGCAATGCAGCTTTTTGAATCGCCTAAGGCGTCGCCTTCTCTGCTGCTCTAGTGGCGGACGCCGTTAGTCACAATGTGGTGCACAGGGTCAAAGTGACAAACCTTTGGCGTGGACGCAGCGGCCGCTCTACCATTGCTGACAGAAGGTCGCATTGTGTCTGAAGACCGTTCTTCGAAATGGTTGGGATCTCGTCGCACGAGAGAGTGAGCCCAACCCTGTGTTATAGCTGCGCTGTCTACAAAGGCTCACCTTCCGAAAGGCTATGTACAATTTTTATAAATCACTGGACACAGAATGGATTGCTTTCATACTGATCTGCCATGTGCCTAAGTCAGATAAAGAATGCGACATACAGAGTCCTCCAGAGAGTCAGTCCTTGCGACGTGCATATCCCTTCATTCTGAAAGCTTGTTGTGGTATATCGTTGTAAGACCTCACCGTGGAGAAATTTTCCACATAGTCTCACCCTTTAGCGCATTATGCGTAATAAACAGGGAACAAAGCAAGGGAAAACCGGCTGACGCGTGCATGACACTCTCTTGAGACATTCCTAATGTCACAGATCGCTCACCAACTTCAGCCCAGTAGTAAGGCCATTGGCGGTTCCAAAATCAAAAAGTCAAAATGTAGACGCGCTTTGGTGTCGACATGGGGCGCGTGGTGGTGTTATCATACACCCTGACGATATAACCAAGGGAGAATCCATAGGAGATACCCGGCAGTGTTCTAGTGACAGGCAGCTGGCACGAGAATGGATATTACCCTACACATCCCCCGGACTGGCAGATTGAGAGCTCTTGTTGATTAAGTCCCTAGGAATAAATTGTGAGAAGACTATTTTACAATCTGATCAACTGGAAGGAAGACAGGCAGCAGGCAAGCTCAACCGTGAAAAGAAATGACCTCTTCTCTGGAGGGTATAGGATAAGTAATCGTCGTCCAGTGAGGGTCCTGTTCACGCATCTAGACCGGATACTACCATCTCTATTGAACTGAACACAGGGCACCGAGCTAGTTTATTGGCTACATTGGACCATCAAGTAACTGAACTGGACTTAGTAGAACTCTCGAGCCTAGAGCCAAGCGGCTCTCCGGATGTAACATGCTAATTCCCCAATGTGCTCCGAATGCGGAGTAGATCTCCCCTAGCATGCGGCAAGAACGGAACTTACACCGGGTTGTCAGGCCAATTCAGACCCAGATCCCGTGAATCTGCAATTTTGAAAGATAACCAAGGAGGGTCTTTGCTTATAATCCAGGTGCAACAGGTGTAATTCGGAGGGAGTATTTGGTATCCAGAGATATCTGATGATGCCTAAATCATTGCGACGCGTATCGAGAAATGTTTGTAGCCTAAAGTCAGTGCTGAGCATGCAATTGAAGCACCTGATTTTGTCCCATGGCACGAGAAAATCATCATCCCTCGTTACATACCTGTCAACGGTCCAGTAGTGACACAATCCATGCATGCGTTTGCGTTTCATTCTCTACGTTGTATGGCAGCTTGCAGATTATACATGCATGGAAGTGGCGCACATACCATTGCAGCATGCTCCAAAATTAGACATATCCTACTACATAAGTCGTCTTCTCCTTGAGAGAACAGGGCCTTGGGCAGTCATTCTTGACAGCCATTCTTCATCACATTCATGATCTACCGCGCGTCTCATTCGAGAGGCCTTCATCTTCCTATAGATATGGGGCAAAACTCCCATGAAGATCTAACGTTGGAACACAAGCCCAACAACAGTGTTGATTATCTTACACATTGTTGGAGATACGACGAGGCTCGAGCGACAAAAAAATACCTCGCTAAACACAAAACCGAATTGCAGTATTTTCCTCGGCTCGACAATGCTTTATGGAGAGCTTGGTTCAACTCAACGCAGAACCCTCGACGGATACCAGCCCGGTACATTGGATGGTATGTGCTATTCCATGTACTTGTTGCCTTTTGTGCGGCCACGGCTCACCCCGTCGACGTAGGGACAAAGACGCAGACAGCAACTGGTTGTATGGACCATTGAAACCCGACAAACAATACCCACATTTAGACACTACACACATACATCACACAAAGGTACTATCGAACTCGGCTTTACCACAAATTCTCGCCTCTGTACTGGTCATTTTACTAACGAGTGGGTTTAGCGTCTGCCAACAGGATTTGTGAGACAGGCAAGTCTTAACATTTTCTTTTAATCGGTACCCACTGAGGCTTAGGTGCCGGGAATAACCAAGAGAAAAAGCGTCCCCGTGTTCGATTCAACGAAGAAGTACGGCAATGTCAATATCTAGTAACGGAGAAGAGGTAGGAGAACCTGTTACATCTTAGGCCTATTCATAGAATGACCAGAGAACCTACAGCACAACGATCTTGTCGATTCCTTCAGCTCCATTAAAATCTCAACTAGGGGAATCTCATTCCACAAGTCTCCACGCAGCTTATCATGATATATGCTTTGACTCAGACCTATTTTGCGAAATTTCTTTTGACTTTGAGTAAGGGGAACTAGTTTCGTTCTTGTACGCTGTCGTCTGATCAAAATCATAGTGGAACACATATCTGGTAGTCGGCCTCCTAGAGGTCGACTCTGCTTTCAATTCCCTATCATTCTGACGAGTGCATAGAAGGCGGGCTTGTATTACGCACAGGAGGCTGAAAAAAAAACTACCCTGAGTTCATAAAGTGAGAGTTCTATGTATCCTTTAATGCAAGGAATGCTTAGCTTGATGTTTGATATGATTGTAGCAGGAAATTGATATATAAACCTGCCTTTAAATAGACTAGCCCGAACAAATCACACAAACAATTGGGTGTACAAGTATCCCTTTCCATAAGATACCATTGTATCTTTAGTAGCTGGCAGTGTGCCTCTAAAAGATTCCTCAGGATGCTAGATTGGGATCATTACACAGCTTGATGACGTCGCAGCGTGCGACACCTCCGGATGGGTGTAGATGATTGCCCGTGACAGATGGTTTCTTGACTACCTGAGTAGAGATCAAAAAGTCGATGAAATCCGGGATATCAACTTTAATAATCGATCTAGTATGTCGGGGTTTCCTGACAGTTTTCTTAGATGCCACTAGTATGATCCTTTTACTGCGTTGGCTACATGAAATTTGTCCGGGATCTCTCTCATTGTCTCCCGACCCCCGGATGCACCATGTAGATGCGCTCTCGTCTATCCCCAATCATCTCTTGGAGAGTGATGCCTTGGGCTGTACCAGTTTCCCATGGCAATGGTAGAAATGACCCGATGCCATGGGTTGCAACGTGTAGAAGCCGGGCCCCTCCGTCGAGGACAAAGAAATCCAGATCCACCCAAATGACTCGGAATCATATCATGAACCTTGAGCGAGCACCTAACTTAATAATTCATAGTCCAGAGCATATCGATGGCTCCCTTGAACATCTACTCGACCGCTCGCAGTGTACCCCTCGCGCTCCCACTCTATACGGTGCCACCGTACAGATACGACCGTCCAGGATGCGACGACAACGTGGCAGCTGACTGGACAAGATGCAGCCTCGTCAAAGAAAGACTTCGACAAAGAGCTGACCCCTCTTTGTTGTGTGTCTGTCTGTAGGGCCGTCAGCTCACTCTTCTTCGTCTGCCTAACATGTTGTTGCCCTTGCAATCATCCAGATCGAGACTACAATCCTGATATCATCCCAACATAACAACAATCCCTTTTACTCTCCCTCCGTCAGGCAAGATGTCATCGCGATCAGTCCGACTGATCGCATCGACGACCACATCAGCATCGGTCACCACGCACACGGTCAAGGTAGGATCCAAAGAGGACCCCCACCAGTACTCGCCGCACAGTATCACTGCGGACGTGGGCGACGTGGTCGAGTTCCAGTTCTATCCGCGAAACCACTCGGTCGTCAAGGCCGATTACCTGGCTCCCTGTGTGCCAGCATCCGGAAACATCTTCTACTCCGGATCGTTCAACAACTTCAACGAACAGAATGGGCAGCTAATCGGACCGGTGAGTGCGCAACCGACGTGGATGAGTTGAGCTGATGGCGAAACAGCCTCCCAGCTGGTATCTCGTCGTGAATGATACCCAGCCGACTTTCTTCTACTGCACGGCGATCGACTCCTGCATGAAAAACGGCATGGTTGGCGTCATAAATCCGGTGAGTCCCGTCCTCCTCCGAAATGCATCGTCATATTGAGGCCGTCCAGAATGAGACTATGACGTGGGAAGCGCAATACGCCAAGGCGAAACAATACCCGTATATGCTGGTGCCCGGCCAGTCGATGCCCGCCGAAGGCGACCTGCCCTCGACCACCTCCACCTCGCGTCCTACCACATCTACTGCCCACCCACACTCGTCGACTTCGTCCGGCACGCATCTCAGCGGCGGCGCGATTGCAGGGATTGTGATCGGGGCGGTGGCCTTCCTCGTCATCCTCGTCGCGCTGTTGTTTACCCTGGGACGGAATCGGGTCTATAAAGAATGGATGTCGTCGCAGGACGGGCGCACGGAGCGCACCGCGCGATGGGCGCTCTTTCACGGGGACGGCTGGAGGCCGAAAAGTGAGTTGGATAGCACCACGCAGCACACAGGCGATCAGGGCACCTCGCTCGTATCCAGTCCCATTCCGACGCAGCGGACGTTTTCGCCACCCCCTCCAGCCGGCCACTGGAGCTGGGAGGCGCCCAAGCCAGGCGCTGGCTCCATGCGCGAACCGACGGAGCTGGATGCGAGTAATTCGATGCACGGGGGGGTATATCGATGATGGCTGTGGGGGGATAGGAGTAGTAGCAGGAGTATAGGAGTATAGGAGGGTTTATGGGTGGGATATCAGGCGGTGATTACTTGATGCTATCTGTTCGAATCTAGGATGCTTGTCGTATCAATCCATCAGTATCCTCCTCCACCGATATAACCTTCTCTTATACCGCGCTTATCACTTGGCGTCCCGGCCATCGCCATCTCTTCCCCCTTTGGGCATGACGCTCGGCATAGCGCCGTTGATCGCGCTGCTTCTCCCCTCTTATCGTCTCCAACAAGCTTAAATCCCGGGCTGGGCGCGGGTCTGCGGCCTTGGCTCGCGGTATCTGTTGGTATCGCGTGGTCTGTTCCCCAATGCTACCCGTTATCGCGCTTGCTATCGGCATGGGTCTGGATTGCTGATGGCTGTAACGCGGGGTGCGGAGGAGTATAATAACACCCTCGTCCAGCCGCTGCTCTTCATATCCCTCGAGTTTATCTCTATAGCCCGTACACCCGCCATGGAGAAGAAAGCGTCCCTCGACGACCGCCAGGATGCAGACGCCGGCAGCATCGTCCCTTTTCCCCAGACAAAGCGCGGTCTGTCCTCGCGCCATGTGCAGCTGATGGCCATCGGTGGGTCAATCGGGACTGGCCTGTTCGTGGGAATCGGCGCGTATCTTCGCGATGCAGGGCCCCTCTCTCTGCTGCTGGGATATCTGGTATGGGGGATCGCCTTCATTCTTCCGGTCAACCTCAGTGTTGGTGAGATGTGCGCCTATCTGCCCATCCGAGGGTCGATTTTCGAGCTGGCGGCGCGATACGTCGACCCAGCTTTTGGATTCGCCATGTACGTCCTTTTCTAGTCGATGCGAAGAAAGACACTAACAAGCAGCTTCTAGGGGATGGGTGTACTTTTACGCCGGTCTGATGCTCGTCTGCACCGAATACTCCGCCGTCGCCTTCATCATGGACTACTGGCAGATCGACGTCAACCCGGCGGCCTGGGTCGCCATGGCCATGGTCATCTGCTTCCTGCTCAACATCGTCGCCGTCAAATACTACGGCGAGGCCGAATTCATCATGGCCTCAACGAAAATCCTTCTTCTGCTCGGCCTCATCTTCCTCACATTCATCACCATGGTCGGCGGCAACCCCAAACGCGACGCCTACGGCTTCCGCTACTGGACTGACGGCGTCATGTACGAATACTACACCGACGGGGTTACTGGCCGTTTCCTGGGCTTCTTCTCGGTCATGGTCTACGCGGCCTTCACCATTGCCGGACCCGACCTACCCGCCCTCGCCGCCGGTGAGATCCAACACCCGCGCCGCACCATCCCGCGCGTCGTCAAGATGACCTTCTGGCGCATCGTCGGCTTCTACGTCGTCGGCGTGCTCGGCGTCGGCATCATCTGCGACTCCCACGACTCCCGCCTCATGTCCGCCATCGACTCCGGCGCGTCCGGATCGGCGGCCTCGCCCTGGGTCATCGGCATCGAGAACCTCGGCATCGGCGGGCTCCCCGATCTCATCAATGTGCTCATCCTCTTTTCCGGTTGGTCCTGTGGAAACGCCTACCTGTACAGCTCCAGCCGCACGCTGTATTCGCTTGCACGCGACGGCCAGGCGCCAAAGTTCCTGACCAAATGCACCAAGGACGGCGTCCCCATCTACTGCGTGATAGTGGTCACGCTGTTGTCGTGCGTCACCTTCCTCGTCGCCGATAATTCCTCCATCAGCGTCTTCTACTGGTTCGTCGACTTGACTACCATCGGACTGGTCCTCACCTACACCAGCATGGCGTGTACTTTTATCGGCTGGTACCGTGCCTTGCGTGCGCAGGGCATCGATCGCAAAAGCTACCTGCCTTGGATCTCCCCGCTGCAGCCGTACATGGCTATCTTGGCGGTGATTCTCGGGTTCACCACCGCCCTGTTCAACGGGTATTCCGTGTTCACGCCGTTCAGTGCGCAAGGTTTCGTGACTTCGTACTTTGGACTGGCGTTCTTTGTGGTGATGTTTGTGTTCTGGAAGGTGCTCAAGCGCACCAAGTGGGTTGATCCTGCTACGGCGGATATTTACACGGGCAAGGCGGAGATCGACGAGGAGTGTCGCGAGTGGGAAGACGGAACCTGGGACGAGAAACACAAAGCAGAGCTGGCGCAGATGAATATCATACGCCGTACGTGGGAGAGAATGTGGTGATATGCTTTGGATGGAATTGTATATTACCGAGTCTATGAGAATATACCTTACGTTTTACGATAGCTGTCTTTGAGGGGGGCTGGGCCTGCTTACTAGAGACGGCTACCTACTTGACGTCGGTGTTTTCTTCGATCAATATTTGATCCGTTTTTACCTTTAGAAAGAGGCTGTCATTCATTGGGCTAATGCATGTGCAAGTGCACTACTGTGTCACGGCCAACTGAGCGAGCTTTTCGAAATCCGTCGTCGCTCCCAGCAGAGCCTGGAATCCAACTTCTAGCCCGAACTCCTTATATAGCCAAGTACGCAACTCCACCCCGATCATCGAATCCACCCCGTAGGATGCGATTGAGCTTCCGCGCGTTTCAAATTTCTCGATCGGTAGTAGAAGGATCTTGGCGCACTGTGCGATAATGTGCTGTGCCACCGCTTCCACAGCCTCGTCGGGTGATTTGCCAGCCAAGGTCTCGAGGAAACCGGCCCCTTGTTTGTGGTCCTTGCTGTGACTCGTGAGCGTGTCGACTGTGCTGCGGATATCGGCCAGCCGGGAGTCGTTCGCCCAGTATGCGTCGGTCGTGTCGGCCGAGGTCATAGCCGCGGCCAGCGAAACCGCCTCGAGACCAAGCACAATCTGGGCTTCCCCAAGACGTGCCTCTTCAGTTGATGAAAGCGGTCCCTGCAGCATGGCTGCCTCAAAGGCTTCTAACATCTCGCGTTCATCGATGCCGTAGAGACCTTTGCGGCTCAAGGACACTTCGATGTCTGCGTTCTCCGCCACGACACCAACATCGTACACCATGGGTAGTGCGATGGAAGACGCAGCTAAGCCATGGTTGCGTCGGTACCACGCCAGGGAGTCGAGATAACTGTTTCCTGCGCAGTAATTGGCTTGACCTGGGTTACCGAGCACCGCAGAGATGGAGCTAGTCATGACGAAGAAGTCTAGCGCCGTACCAGATAGTGCCTTGTGTAGCGAAATCGCCCCATTCATCTTGGGGCTGACACTGGTGGTGTAGCTCTCGTAGGTCAGACCTTCAAACATGCCGTCCTGCAAAGCGTTAGAAAGCTCAAGGCTGATCTGAGCGGCCTCTTACCTGAAGGACCATGGCAGCGTGGACAACCCCTCGGATAGAGATCGCAGCTTTGACCGTGGCGACGACCTCCGCCACAGCGTGTTCATCACCGGCATCCACTCGGAATACCTGCACCGAGGCCCCCTCCGTCACCAGCTGCCTTACCACTTCAGCAGCTTCGGGCTTGTCGGTACCAGATCGGGAGAGGAAGACGAAGTTTCTGCACCCTCTTTCGAACATCCATCGTGTAAGGCTTCGCCCCAGGCCACCAAGACAGCCAACGAGAAGATAGGCACTCGATGAGGAAAAAGAAATTTCCTTCCTGGGTTCTATGGACTGCGGAATGTTAGCCTGCGGAGGGTCCGACGGTCATGTAAAAAGACTCACTATAATGTTGCTCCTCCCATATGCAAAGTGGAGAACCCCGTGCTCAAGCGCCACTTTCTTGCCAGTCAGGCTTGAGACATCTTGGAGTCGCTCGGCGTCCACGATGGCGGGAACTTGGCTAAATCCCCGGTTCAGGACAATGAGCTCAACAGCTCTTTCCAGAACATTGACAGCACGGAGCGGGTTGCTTTCAGCCAGGGTCCGAGTACCGCAGGTAAGGAATGACACTCCCCGAGTAAATGGCTTTGGATCAAGAGGCCAGTCTACCGGTGCATCGGTGAGAACAAACTTACTGCCCGAAGGCATACAGCGCCAGGCCTCCTGCACCAAGGTGGATGTGGAGCACCCGACGACAAGGTTAGGCGCTTTCGAGGAAGATATAAGACCGTGGATGCTCGACAAATTATCTGCAACTGTGATCTCCAGTCCCATAAGTCGACCGAGCTTGGTGACAGCATTAACGAAACCTGGAGTTGCCGCCAGTAAAAGCACACGATCTCCGGGCTTCGCATTTCCGGTGTCGAGAACTGCATCAATCGCTCTACAAAGCGCTGGTAGTGTAGAAGCAAGCACAGCGATGTTGAGTTGACCGTCCGCTTTCACGAATGTGCTGGATCTGACTCTCGTCTCGAAAGGCTTGGGGCTGTATGCGACGACCTCCTGTCCAACTAGCGACGGATCAAGTTCCTGCCCCGTCCGCTGAACATTGCCAATAACAATGCGCCATCTGTCTTGATATGGTGTGAGGTCATCCGTGGTGAGCTCCGTGAACTGCACTTGAATTTCAGCTTCGTTAGGTGCGAGCTGGTCATTTGTATCACTGGCTTCAAAGACAACCTCGTTACCGATGACATTGCCGCTGTAACGCTTCCCGAGAGTCACTGGCGCTATTACGCTCTTAGCATCTTTGAAGAAGAGGTCATTCAACTCATCATTAGGGACGATCCGTGGTACGTTGAGTCGGTCCGGCCGCAGCCAAAATTCCACGTCACGGCCAGAGTCTTTCGTAGCGTTGTTTGCCAACTTTTCTAAGATTGTCGAAACAATCTGGAAAGCAGCAACCCCCTCGTCGACATCCAAAAGGGTGACTCGAGCCTCAATGACCTCAGATCTCACTGCTCGGAGGAACCCCTGTGCCATGCCTCCGGCCACGGAGTTGCCTTGGTTGACTCCTCGTGTAACCCAAACAATCGACTTCCTTGAGCACAAGATGAGTTTGATATTATCAAAAGCTTGTTTCGATGCTTGTGAAAGGACTGTTCCGGCTCTGTCATCGACAATGATATTCTCAGTGTCGGCGATGGCCGGTGCGAGATTGGCATCCTCGATATCAAACGCAAGGGAAGCACTGACGGGATCAAGCTCCCCCCTCAAGGATTGGGAATCGGACCCTTGGCCGGAAATAATCACAATCGGTCCATTTATCAGCACCTCATCCGAATGCACACTGCTTGACTCCGAACTAGATACGTCCGTCACGTAGGGCTTCCATGAGACTTGGGAGTACGCCTGGCGCGGAGGCGCAAGACCGGCAATGACGGCGTCGTATTTGACTGACTTGATATTCCGCATATCCATCAGCAGTTTCCCCGATGCACCTCGAAGCTGAGTGCCGTGATTGAAATACCGCCCACTCCAGTGTCGGTCTGTCCACGCCACGGCGCTCCCCTCCAAGGCGTTGTCGGCACCGGGAAAGAAAAGGGAAATCTGGTCGATTTCAAGCGGTACGACCGCCCACGGCATTTCCTTGTGCATACCACGGTGAATCGACGCAATGACCAGATGGAGACAGCCATCAATGGTAGACGGATGCAACAGGTATCGTGACTCCTGAGGCATTAGTCCGCAGTTGGTTTGGATGTTAATGTTCGCAGCTGTGACTCGGTCTTTGCCATTCGCCCTCACAGATTGGAGGGTCTGGAATGACGGCCCATATTTAAACCCGACCCGATGGAAGGCGTCGTAAAATCTCTTTGCTTGAGTGCGTTGATGAAGATTGTCCAAGCTCAGTGGCGATACGAAATGCTGAGTGGCTGGCCGGTCATCCTCCTCGTTTAGGATTCCGCAAATCTTCCCCTCGGAGTGAATAGTCCATGTCCCATTCTCAATCGACTCCACAGAGAATTCGTAGAATGTCCTATTTCCCTCATCCCTAGAGCTCCGGTGGAGGCGTGTTTGGATCTCAATTCCATCGTCATTGTCCGGGACGATCAGCGCTTTACCGATGTTCACGTCCCGGATCTCGACGCCTGCCAGGTTTTCCTGACCCTTATCAAGCAGCTGTAGGTAAGCTTCAATTGCCAACGACAGGTGTCCAGCTCCAGGGAACACAACCGCATCTCCTAGTGTGTGGTGTTCCATCCATGGGACATCTCGCTGACGTAGGATATTTTTCCAAGCCGCTGCGTTCTCCGAGAGACCGAACAGTCTCCTGCCTAGAATATCGTGTCTTTCATACTTGTGCTGTCGGCGTTCCTGGGCTGGTCGTGGTTCATACCAGAATGTATTGTCGTAGTTCCATTGATATGGAGGAAGGTCGGTTATATACCGAGGCGCATCATGCTTCTTCGAGCTACGGTGTGATACAGAGCTCTCGATTTGATTGATGGCCTTGAAATCGAGATTCACATATCCCTTGTTGAAAACTTCTCCGGCAGTCTTGAGTAGCGAAATGGCACTATCCGCACCACGCACCAAGGACGGTGTATAGCCTAGATGGCCAAATCCCTTGACAGCACAAGTCTGCTTGATGGGACCTCCCAGTGCAGAGTGTGGACCAATTTCAATCAGGAGGTTGACGGCGGAAAACCTTTCGGAAGTACCGAGGGTAGTTACGGCCGATTCAAATAGTACGCGGCTTCTAAGATTGTCGCAGAGGTACGAAATCGGCACATCGTCTTCAAGGTATTCAGTTCCAGTCACTGAGGAGATCATAGCGGCCTTAGGGCGGCGCCAGGTCAGATCAGACTGTCTCATCCGGCTTGACGCGTCAGAGAAAAGTCTCTCGTATTCTGGTGCCACCGCATCCATCTGGGAGGAGTGGTATGCCTTGCCGGTCCTCAATTCGCGAGCAAAGATGCCTGCTGCATCTAGTTCGGCCTTCACTGCGGAAATTCCGGCTGCTGTACCACTGAGAGTGACACTGCTGGGGGAATTTTCGCATGCAATAGTGACCTCCTGAGAGACGAATTCCGGGATATGCTCCTCGGCATCGATAGTACCAATACCGACGGCAAGCATAGACCCTGCTGGCGCTGCCTCCTTGACAGCAAATCCACGGAAGAAAGCAGCTAGGATAGCCTCCGGTGCGGACAAGCGACCAGCGGCATAGGCAGCGCCAATCTCGCCGGAAGAGTGACCAATGGTGACAGCTGGCTCAATTCCCCATGAGGCGAACAGATCAACGATGGCAATTTGAATGGCTGTGCACACTGGCTGGGAAATCTCAGCCTCATTCACCCGACTCACCTCCTTACTTGCTTCGAGGGTATTCCTCAACGTCCAGGAGGGTTTGGGCTCAGCTAGAGAACGCAACACGTCGTCCAACGCATCGATGGTCTTTCGAAATTGCGGGAATATATGCATGGCTTCATATCCCATACGTGCCCACTGCGCTCCTTGACCTGTGAAGACAAACCCAATGTCTCCGGGCTTACCTGAGATCCCAAAATGAAAAGAATCAACATCAAATGATACGACTTCCTGGCCCTCGGAAATCACAGTGTAGCCCCGGTGCGCAAATCTGGTTCGCCGTGAATTGAGTGTGTACGCCAGATCGGGCAGATGGTACTTGTCGACCACATTCTGATGCGCCTTGATGTTCCGTGCGAGGGTTTGCTTATCATGCGCGCTCATGCCGATGAGCAATGGTCTGGAGACCTCGTATCGGTAGTCAGAGATCTCTTTGGGTCGGGCATGTTCGTACCAAGGACAAACGGTGTCGATGCTTTCGATGATAACATGACCGTTGGTCCCACCATATCCAAAAGACGACACGGAAGCCCTTCGGACGTCAAAATTTTCGGGCCACGGCGTGAGGTTGGTCGTGACTTTCACGTTCCATTCCTTGTCTTTAATCTCTGGATTTAGATTGTTGAACCCATGTACCGCTGGGATTAGCCCAGCTTCAGTTGCCATGGCGGCCTTCATGACAGCAAATATCCCACTGGCAGCCTCGCTGTGACCTATATTGGTCTTTACAGCGCCTAAGAGCAAAGGCTTCTCCCGACTGCGGGTTTCGTTCATGGCGTTGGACACAGCACGAACCTCGATGGGGTCACCCACTGGCGTTCCCGTACCGTGACATTCGAAATAAGCGGTCCTGTCTGGGTCAAGACTAGCTCTTTTGTAAGCAGTGCGGATGGCACGCTCCTGACCGGTGACACTGGGGAATGTGATACCCATTCCTTCGACTTTACCGTTGGTGTTCACTGCCGAGGATCGGATCACACCGCGGATAACATCTCCGTCTCTCATTGCATCTGACAAGCGTTTCAAGTAGAGGGCTCCTGCACCTTCTGCTCGACCATAACCATCCGCTGATGCGTCGAACGTATGGCATGTTGACGTATCGGATAGAACTCCCAGTTTGGCAGTATTGATATGCTGGTCGACCGTAAGAATCAGGTTTACTCCACCAGCAATCGCGGCGACACAGTCTCCAGCACGTAGCGCATTGCACGCGTTGTGGATGGCGTATACCGATGACGAACAGGCTGTGTTGATAGTAAAACTGGGGCCATTGAGATTAAAAGTGTTCCCAATGCGGTTGCTCATGACTCCGACGTCAACGCCAGTCGCACAATAATTATGGCGGAAGTCCGGATCAGAGGTTGACATTTGTTGATAGTCACTGGTAAAGCAACCCACGAATACAGCAGTATTCGTGCCAGACACATCATCAAGGGTCAATCCAGCGTTCTCAAGGCATTCATAGGAGACCTCAAGCATCTTCCGTTGCTGGGGGTCCAACCACATGGCCTCCACAGGTGTCCTACCGTGGATTAGCAAGGTCTCTCAGTGTTCGTGCAAAAAGAAGCTCACATGTTAAAGAATGTTGGATCGAAATCCTCCAAGTTCCCATCCAGGAAGTAACCGCCAAGGGAATTGAAACTTCCAGGACGGCCTAGGTCAGGATGGTAATGGGCATCGATGTTGAAGCGATTGCTGGGCACTCTAGGGGTCCGAACGGATTGGTTCTTGCAGAGCAGTTCCCAAAATCTGGAAGGCGAATCCACAGAGCCTGGAAGTCGACATGCCATACCCACAATGGCAATTGGCTCCAGAGAGGAGTTTTCGGATGGCTCAACGACTGAAGGCATCTTCAATGGTTCACAGTATAGTAGCAATTAAGGAACGATCATGGATCTGTAGAAGGATATGTTTACATCGATGATGGCCTGACGACATGGCTACCTTTTGAAGTATCGCGTCGACCAAGATTTGCATCATTTTGCAACTCCCAATCTCCATGTCGGTACATGGCCGGAGGATCCTGATCCCGCAGAGAAGGTAGAATCGGACACCGTTACCGAGATAGAGGAGTATGAAAACAAGGATTTCGGACACGCCGTCGACATCACCGAAGTCTCCATTTGCGTTCTTCCAGTCAAGATTGTCTACCGGAAATGAGTAGTATACGTGACTCCGAAGAAGGGTTGCGGTTCAGATTATTTGAGGTAATGGTTTGTGAGCTTGCAGGGGTTGCCGCATGTCGGCTATTCCTTGCCCTCCGATGCTGTCGCGTGTAAGCTTCCTGTTTCGGAAGTATATTTGACGATCTGTCCTAACCTTGGTTGACTACGGATATGAAGTTATTCAGATGTCGTATCTGCAAAGTTCGGCCCGAAGCTCGCTGATAGCGCATAATGACAGTAATCCAAAGCCATACTGGAGGGGATGAACAAAAATGCATATTTCAAACTCGGCGAAGGACAACAGCGAGCCCACTGCTAATAAACTCGTCTCATCCGCCACAGGAGAAAATTTTCTTATGCTCATCAACCTTCAGTGGTCAATCAAATCCTACAGGCTGGCATACAGAAGCGTCAACTCAATCACGATGATATTCGAGGCTCCCGCAGAACTCATCGATGTTGCTATCATCGGAGCCGGTACGTCAATGCACATGATGGGTGATAGATTGCTCCTCCCTAATTGATCTATAGGATGGTATGGACTCAAAGCGGCCAGGACATATCTCGACCTAGAGCCGAGCACTAACTTGGCTGTGTTCGACGGAGATGACAGTGTTGGGGGTGTCTGGAGTAAGAAGCGCATTTACCCAAACCTGGTCGCTCAGGTACGCTCAGGTCTCACTATATCTCGAAATCAAATACTAACTATTATGTATAGGTTGGGTTTGGATACTTCAATTATCCTGGCACTCCAATGTCACAGGATGGGCGACCAGACAATCATCTAGTAAGCGGTGCTATGATCCAACAATATCTGGAGGATTTTGCCATAAACAGCGGCATCATGCCACATATTCGATTCAATAGCTGGGTCGAGAAAGCAGAACGTTGCCCTCGGGGATGGAGATTGAAAGTCAACGGCCGCTTTATCGAAGCAAAAAAGATGGTCATCGCAACTGGTGTCACCTCGGTGCCGAATGAAACCCCTTTCGAGGTTGAGCAGGGGGCCATGGTCAGCCACTCTCGAGATATTGCTACGAATCTCAATGACCTGAAGACAACTGAACACGTTGTGGTCGTTGGCGCGGCAAAGTCTGCGTATGATGCCGTCTATCTTCTGTGCTCATTGGGAAAACAAGTTACCTGGATCATTCGGCCTAATGGGTCGGGCCCCATGCCCATCATGCCCCATGAGATCGCAGGAATTAACACAATTACAAGTATGTAGAACTGCGATATCCCCTTAGCCATGGTGTTTGTTGACTGTTTTCCAGTGGGATCCACCCGTCTCATGACTTACCTCAGCCCTTCGATGTTCAATACCAAAACGTGGCTTGGTTCTTTCTTCCACCGCACGTTTATGGGAAGGTGGTTGACCAGCGCGCACTGGGACTTCATCACGTACATGAGCGAAAAGGCTGCTGGATTTGGAGAGGCAGGAAGCATTGAGTCATTGAAGCCGGACCTTGAGCAAAGGTATGTCGATCCCTTGATCCTTAAGTCCATTTATATCACATTGGCTAAATAATTCCAGCTGTTTCTGGTGCGACTCTTCTCTGGGTTTGATCACTATTACTGATTTTTGGGATACCCTTAAGAAAGGGAATCTGAATGTCGTTCGTGATAATGTTGAAGTCGCGAAAAAAGGCTCGGTCCTCCTACAGTCAGGGAAAGAGATCAAGTGCGACTATGTTCTCAGTGCTACAGGCTGGGGCGATCACTTTGCCTTTCTATCGCCGGAATTGAAAGAAGAGCTTGGAATCCCAGCTTATGGAGGTAACCACGACGGAGATGACGGTAAGAAAGGAAGCTTTTGGTATGCGCATGATAAAGCTGCGGAGGAGAGCGTGGCGAAGTCCATTCCTTTGCTACGTGGCGGCCCCAAGCAAGACACATGGCATCCTGATCGCAAGCCCACAAAGCGTCGCTGGAGGCTTTACAACCGGTGTATTCCTCTTGACTGTGCGCGCACTGGGGACCGGTCTGTTGCAATTTTGGGCCAAATCCACACTACCCAAACACCTACCATTGCCGGGATTCAGTCACTGTGAGCTTCACCCTCCATTCGTTTCACAACGTTGGAAGTTAACTAATCGCTTCCGACATTTTCAGCTGGGCTATTTCCTATATGCTAGGAGAAATTGACCTCCCGGACGAAAATACAATGATCAAAGAGGTCTCCGAGTATCTCGCCTGGGTGCGGATGCGATACGGCAGTGTGGGAGAAAGATATCCTTATGCTCTGTTTGACTGGATCGGATATCTGGACCGACTTCTTAAGGAAATGGGATTGAAGTCGCGCCGCAAGAGCAACTTCATCTCTGAATACCTTTCCCCATACGGTCCGCATACCTACGCTGACTATCTGACTGAGTATATTGCCAGACGGTCAAGGAAGGGGGCAAGACTGAATGGTCAAATCTTCCATGATAAGGCCACCACAGCCAGTTCAAATTGGTCTGACGTTACAATTTGATCCGTTTTCGTGCTCTTTGAGATATGCTTAATTTGATATTCATGCAATGGAATAAATGTCATTATTTTCGGCATTGATGCACATTTCCAGTATAGCCGGTGGGTCGCCTACATAGTATAAATTGGGCTTTGGGATTTTGAATTGCTATGCATAGATATTCTTCTTTTGGAGGGGGGGGGGATAGTATGGTCTATCGCCAGTAAACAAGATCAAGTAATCAATGCTAAGATGGTCCCCAGCCGCGGATTATCTGTATGAGCGATACGTTTGGGATCAGTTTGTGTTTCATATTGAACATAGCCTGATGGTAGGTAGAAACAAAATAGCGCTCCAGCTAGGAACCCTATGCCAGTAGATGTGCTTCATGGAATGAATATTCGAAAACCTTGTTCACAACCAAATTAACAACTCCTGCCCCAACAGTACACCCTATTGACTTGCATCAGAGGCATAAATCGACGCCATTATTGACGGGGGATGGTCCATGAGTACGATTGTGTTCATCCCCTCTCTCAGGTCGTTATACAGCGCTGTTGAATCCTCGACCTTTGCAATGGACGCCATAATTCGTTCAACCAGAATGTACAAGAGCATGCTGTTCAATTTGTTGGTTCTAAAATGTCATTCGGCATTGATTTGATGGTTTATGTTAGACTATTCGATATCAGCGTTGATAAATTTTGTGAGAAATACTAGAGGCTACTGATATATAACGTTTGGGGAGATAATCTGATAGCAGCTAACATGCGAAGGATGAGGTCGCTTCAGCAGACCTGCTAGTCATAGTGAAAGAATAACATCCCGAACTACTGGTCATCCTTAGTCACCTCCCCAGCAAACTCAATTAGCAGCCTGTTCAAGACCTCTGGCTTCTCCAGCTGTACCCAATGCCCACATTCCACAGGCTCAATCCTACCATTCGGCACCCACTTCCTCGCCAGCTCGCTCTGCAGGTCTGCGCGACAGACGTAATCCTGTTTCGCGGCTACAAACAGGTTTGGCAACGGGCATAGGATATCGTCCTCAGGTACGGAGGCTTCATCCTCAGCATTGACCCCACGCATCGCGGCTTTATACCAGGATAGAGGGCCGGCATACCCACCCTTGGCAAAGATACGGTCCCGAACCGTATAATCTGCAAGACTGTACCAGGAGGGTAAGGGAGTTGTTCGTCCGGCACGAACAAAGTCCGCCGCCTTGCCAACGGGGGCGAAGTCGGCAATCCAGAGAAGCGGGTCATAGGGATAGACCAAATTGAACACCGAAGCAGGCTGGGGGGTTGAATTGATATGTTGTTAGCTTATATACGACCGTGTGCATATTGTAGACCCAGATAAAATATAACGTACATTGGCTTCACAGTCCACGGCAGCTTCGTCGGTGTTGTGCCACAGCCAGTAGCCGGACGTCTCGTAGCCCACGAGGCTCTTGGTAAGGTTACAAATGGCCTCTATTGGGCAGTTAGCTCGGTCACCCAGAGTAACGATGCATAGGAGAAGTTCACCAATATCCCATGCTGCGCCTGGTTCGACATATGAAACAGCCACATTTACGAGGCCGTAAAATCGACTGCGTTGGTATGTTGCAAGACGAGAACCGAGGCCGACCCCCCTAACAATAGAATTTGAACCTTTGTCAGTGAACGAAAATGGAAAGACGAATTGGCACGAGCTCTTGTGTTCTGCTAGGGTTTCACATCAAAACCTCTCGGCGGGAAAACTGAATAGTCAAAAAATAAGAGAGAATTGTTGTACCAGTCATGTGCTACTGCAATTGCTCGAGAGACACCCTCTTTGTCCAGAATTTCAACCATGTGGTCGCACATCTTCTTCATACGATAAGCGTTCACATCCGTGGGTTTGTCTGTATCACCATAACCCAGAAGATCCGGGGCAATCACTCCGTAGCCCTCTCTCTGCAGGCCGGTTATCTGGTGGCGCCAGTCATGTGAAGAAGATGGGTATCCATGAAGGAGTAGGAATGTGACATGCGCAGGGGACGAAGGGGCCACAGCTACATAGCCGTACGTTGTGCCGTCGGAAAGCGACGCTTTCTTAGCCAGAGAGGGAAATGCAATAGATGCCATATCTAGTTATCTCTGAGAAAAGCAGTTTGTCGACAACGAAGATGTGAGCCGTGCCACGATATGATAACCTGGACTGATTTCAGCGGCTATGTTTTGGTACTTTATACTGACTATAAACCTGGACGCCAGCATTAAACGCACCCATAGTGGACTTCGAATGCAAGGCTCGGACCGAATTACGGGGCAATCAATTAACAAGGTCTGTGAAAACAATCCACATAATTGTTAACCCAAGAGACAGTCGGGGTTGGGAAGCCTGAAAACGCGGGATAATGGACTCGGTATCGAAAGCCCCGCGTCGGCGACTCCGCAGGAATGGTGCATCTGCGGGGTAAATTGTGGCAAGATCAAACCTTTGCTAGGATCGGATCCTTCAAGCATGGGTATTTAAAATTGAGCACACTCCGAGAGATATGTCATGTCTACGAAAGAGGTACGTGGCTACTGGACAACTGAGAGACTGCTTGCGTAGGACGCGGTTGAAAGATGACCGGCTGCGAAAGCAAACTTGGCCACTACCATAAGGAAGCCCTATCTCAGAAAGCAGAGCTAGGCGAGAAGGGGTATACTCAGGATTGATCTTCCGTTAGTGCTTACTGCAGAGCCATATATACCCTGTGTTATATTTATCTGACTTTCACAGGAAGCCTCACCCGTTGGCGCTTGTGATATTACATGCATCGTGGCTTCAGGATGGTAGTCTACTCCAGATTACTACTTGTTGTCAACACTAAACTAGCTGGGATATTGAATCCTTCCGGTCTCCGCGGCTTATCCTCACCAGCCCAGTGAAGACGCATAGGGGCGTCCGCCTCCCGCGTCTATGCAGAACACATTCATATACGCGTCAAAATGGCTAACTCTCTGGCATTACGCGGATAGTTTTCCCCTTCCGTATCAAGTCTGCTCGACCAAGGCTATGTTGCAGAATTACAATCTAAGGGAAGCTGCGGAGAAGTATGGCTCGTCGAAACACTTGAATGCCGTTAGCTCAGCAATACTACTCTGCGCAGAACAAGGAGCTCTGACAGGAGCGTACCATGATGGCAAAACTTGCGGAGAACTAGGAGTCGATCATCCGTCGCCAGGGCCCCCTCGGCAGCTATATCATGTCTCCATTTTGCCATCTTCCTCGTTAATTGAGTTTGCAGAGCCTCCATCCTTCGCCTGAATCCTCCTTGAAGCCTCCTACATAATTCCACTACATACCACATTCCACTTGCCTATTAACTATGGCGTCCCATTTGAGACGACATATTGCATGTAACCGCTGCCGTCTACGGAAAGTTAAGTGTGATGGAAGACGACCATGGTGCCGACGTTGTTCTGGAACTGGCGCGGAGCTTGAATGCTCCTACGAAACAAGAGGAAGGAATAAATGCAGGCAGCAGGACGCCTCCTCGTATTGGCCTATTGATGGGGCTGATTTCACGTCTTTCGCCCTTTATCCCGATATGGACGAGAGAAACCAAATCTACGCCACGTCCCCCACTATCGAGCCATCAGACGAAACAGTCATACCAAGTCCCATCGAAGATCTGAAAACGTCTGTGGCACAACATGGAGGCGTGGATTTCCCAACGTTTCCGGGTCAAAATATAACCCCCGTCGCCATTGAAGACCACAACATCAAAACGGGTTTTACTTTCGACCCCCACGAACAGATGACGAGTTCCACCTTGGACATGCTACTCCCTTTCGATGCGCTTGTTGGCATAGAATCGATTCCTTCTGAATATCTTTCTGAGATGTATGATACAACCCTCCGCCATTGAAACAAAAGCTTAACTGGAGAAGGTATCAAAATTACTTCACGACCACGCACCAGACATTCCCACTAATCAACCAAGAAGCTTTCCTTTCCAGCCTTTCCAACAACGGCAATTCTCAGGAAGTTCTGGCACTTCAGTCTGTTATGTGTGCACATGTAGCTGCAGTGTCACCTAATTTCATGAGTTGGGCAGTACTGAACCTTGCCTTTGTTGGTGATCAAGACTACGGCCATTGGTTCTATCAGCACTCAAAATTCCATCTCAGCAAGGCAGAAACCGAGAACCAGATAACTCCTTCCCTGGCCACCCTTCAAGCAAGTGCGCTTATGGGGCTTTATGAGCTCAAGCAGTCGCAATTCAGTCAAGCGTGGGTCACTATCAGTCGTGCAGTCTGGGAAGCCCAGTGCCTACGGCATACCAAAACTGAATCAGTACATCCGTCCCAACAGGGATTACCTCTTCCCACTCCACCACCAACGCCAAAGAGAAGATCGCTCAACAGCAACGAGGAACGAAACGCTGTGTGGGCGGTAATCCATCTGAACTGTTTCCTGGGGGTCGGAGTGAGTTCCAACGTTATAGATACCGTTGCACAAAACGAGGTGAGCCCTTGAAGAAAGATATCACAAGCCTGTGTTGCTTATGCCTTGGCCAGATGGGAGCATATCTTCCATGTCATGATGAACTAGATATGGATCTTCGGTTAGAAGAGGTAATGAAAGCGACACATCAAGCATTTCAGCTATCCATCAAGCAACATCTGAGTATAGCGACCATCCTATGTACGAGGACATTTTATCACATCAAAATGATGAAGCATGCGAGTTCTTTGGATCACAATCCATATAACTTCTGGACTCAGCATTACCATCTTGACGAGGCAACCCGCCATATTGGGTGTTGCATTTCTGGGTCGGTGCATGGATCAACCGATACCCGGGAGGACGTCAATTGCCGCACAGTCGTGAATATTCTCTTCAAAACTATAACAATATGTCTCCATGAAGCGTTTATGCATAAGGCTGAGAGCGAAGTTTCGATGGAGGGAAGCTTCAAACATGCAAGGCAGGCCCAAAGTAGCCATGCACTTACATTGCAGAACTGCATGGATATAACAGAGTTAATCCAGAGCATTGTCTCCACCGACGAAGCGAAGTCGTGCATCTTCCTGCCGTGGAGCATATACGTTGCCATTCAATCTCTTCTCCGGCATCAGCGACGTGGTACCAGCCCGACCGTCCTGATACAACCAACCTCTCAAAGTTTTAACAACAGGGATGATACCACGGCGTTTTCCGGTGGAAATTGTCTTCGCTGCGGAACAGCAAGTCAATCGTCCAGTTTGGAGCAAGAAGACAAAGCCGACTTACTTGCTGAAGCTGTTGTCTTGGATGCTATCAATGCACTTCGCTCTTCGTTGGTCTATCTCAGCCATCAGATGCCTTTGGCGCGCTTCTTCTATGATGAGGCGCAAGTCGAGGCGCACGGAGCCGATGAATTGGTCGATCGAGTCGTAGGGCTGGCAGCTTTCATGAAGTTTGAGCGATATAATGAATTGTTGTAACTGTTCCCTCTTTTGTTCATATTTACTGTCATGTCCCTTCTCCCTTCCCCTCTCTTTTCTTCTCTCTTTCTTT